>OZ012706.1:48521854-48761854 GCA_963942595.1 Cylloceria caligata | reverse complement strand
GTGCTGATACGACTTTGGCTGCCTTGTCCGCTGTCCTCCGTATATGTTCGTAGTATGTTAGTTTTTTGTCGATTATTACCCCCAGGTATTTTACTGCAGGCTTGGCCTCGATGGTAGTCCCGTTGATATCCGCTGTGAAAGGCACCTCGAAATTTCTCCTCCGCGTCAGTACAGCTATTTCCGTTTTATATGTCGCCAGTTCGAGGCCGTGTTGTTGTAGCCAATCCCCGACCCGTTGGGCCATCTGCGCAACTCTCCGTTTTGCTTGCACTGCCGTCCTTGCAGTGACCACTGCAGCAATGTCATCAGCGAAGCCGACAAGTTTTGCCCCTTCAGGCATTTCAATTCGCAGAATTTCATCGTAATTGATGTTCCATAAATCTGGTCCTAGTACTGAGCCTTGCGCAACACCAGATGTGATTCTCCGGCTATGCTGACCTTCCGTCGTGTCGTACAGAAGTTCGCGGTCATGAAGGTAGTCATTCATCACTCTCATAATGTACGCTGGCATTCGTAATTCACCCAGGGCTGTGAGTATGTCAACCCATTTTGCCGAATTAAAGGCATTTCTGACGTCTAGGGTCACGAGGACACAGACACTTTTGGACCTCTGAGACCCCTGCCAGGCCCGTTTTGCCACCTCGATGACTTCATGTATTGCCCCTATGGTCGATCTGCCTTCACGGAAGCCATGTTGACTGTCCGCCAAGCCCCCGGCGGCATCGACGGCTCTGCGTACTCTGGTGCGCAGGAGCTTTTCATAGATCTTGCCCGCATTGTCGAGCATACATAACGGTCGGAAAGACGACGGCGTGACTGGTGGCCCTTTACCCTTATCGAGAAGGACCAGCCTTTGTTTTTTCCACTTTGTGCTAAAAATCCCCGCCTTCAGGCAGGCGTTGTACATATTTAGCAGTAGGAAAGGAAATTCCTCCGCAATGGCTTTGAAAATCTCGATAGGCACACCGTCGGGTCCTGGGGCCTTTCGATTCGCTAGGGTACTCATTACCGCGACAAGTTCGGGAACAGTAAAAGGAGGTATTTCTTCTTCGACCAGTATCTCTACGTGTTCTCTTTCCGAGTGCTCGGGGAAAAGAGTAGTTATGATTTCCTCCATTGTCGCGGGGTCCTTAGGGCTTACTGGCCCGCATACGCCTATCTTCTTCGTGACCACTTTGTATCCCAGCCCCCACGTATCTTCATTCACCTCCGTGCACAACAGCCTCCAGCATCGGACTTTGCTTTTTTTGATAGCTTCCCTGAGGTTCTTCTTAGCGGCTTTATATAGGTTTAGGGCGGCTTGAGCGTTTTGAATTAGTCTGCGCCTCTGTGATTTCCGTCTGAGACGGAGACACTCTTTTCGCAGTTCCGCTATTTGCTCTGTCCACCAGTATACAGGAGCTCGGTGCTTGTTGCAGGCTCGTGCAGGCATCGATGCATCGCATGCTTTGACGATGAGTTGCATCGTACGGTTCACTAGCTCCTCGGCGTCATCTCTGTTAACCGTTGTCAGGTCACCTTCCTGAAGAAGTGCCTGACAATTGCGGAGTTTTGCGCTTAAGAGAGACCGATCCAGTTTTGCAGCATTCCACCCTTTTCGAACAGGTTTCTGCTTACTCGCGAATCCGTCCCTTCGGCCTGTTTTGATCCTTATGTACTGATGGTCGCTTCCCGTTAGTTCTTCCAGTACTGTCCACTCGGTTATTGCAGCCGTGGTTCTTGGAGTAGCCATAGTAACGTCTATAATCGAGCCACGAGTTCCTGCTCTTCGGAACGTCGTCGTTGTCCCTGAATTTAAAATCACGAGATCCATTCTCGCTGCTATCTCAACAAGGCCTTTGCCCCTGGTATTCGTCCATTGCATGCCCCAATCAATCGCCTTTGCGTTAAAGTCACCAGCAACAATCAGCTCTCCTTCCATGTCTACAATTGCGTCTTCTAGGCTGTTGAGTCTTTCCCAATATGTTCCGATTTGGATGTTTGGCGAGAAGTAACAACTAACGAACGTGATGTCGGGCGTTTTAACCCAGACAAATCCCATACCAGTGCCGTAGTCGACGACTGGTAGCTTGCTTGGTTTACGCACCCAGATTGCAGCAGTACCGGAGGAGTCTTTATACCAGTTCTGTATTTCCCAATTGACGTGCTGTTCAGACAGAAGTAGTAGGTCTGCCTCGTGCTCAGAGGCGATTTGCTTCAAGAGCTCTTGCGCGAGCAGAGATCGTCCGAGGTTACCCTGCAGAATCACCGCCATCGCGTTTTAGCTGAGTTAGCTGCCGCTGAGAAAGCACTACACCTGCTGGACCCGGGTACATGGTTATTCGGAGTCCCGCTCCCCAGATCTTGGCACTGGAAACAACGTGGTTTATTCTGGCACGCGGAGGCTTTGTGCTCGGGATCGCCGCACCTCCAGCATAACGCGGTCCGATCAGCACCTTTACAGTCATTGGCACGGTGACCAAATCCATTGCATCTATAGCACCTGGTAACTTGCTGGTTAAGTCTCACGCGACAGTTCACCCAGCCGATTTTCACGTGCCCCGCCCTGTGTAGTTTCCTTGCTGCTTGGGCCTCCATCTGGACATAAGCTACTCTATTGCCACGAAGGGTCTTCTTTTGTAGCCTTATGCTCATTTCGGCGCCGTTGTTGTCGGCAAGCACGGCGATTAGAGCATTTTCTATGTCCGCTTCGTTGGTGGCAGCGTCAATGTCTCTAATTTGTATCTCCGTTCTTGGGATGAGTCTCTGGACCCTTCCTGTATTCCCAACGGCCGCTTGGAGTTCTTCACCAAACCTGGTTCTGTCTCCAGTCACGGCACCCAGTTCAACGAGAACGTCGCCAGCTTCCGTCTCCCTAATCGCCCTGACATGGACTCCACACTCTGAGGGATCTACTTTACTCTTAATCGCTTTCAGGACGTCAGCATATTTTTCCCCGTCAGCAAGTTTGATTCGAACGGCTTCTGGCAGCACCTTCGGAAACTTCCTGATTTTTATGGCCGCGGTTACTCCGGGTGTATCAGCTGTGCTAGCTCTATTTGCCTTAAGAGGCTTTCTGGGCGGTCGCTTTGTGACCGTGGTCCAGGTCTCTTCTTCGTCATTTTTCCTTTGCCTAAAGTTCCGCGGTGCGTTAGACTCCTGTGGGCTTGGGGTTTCTCGGTCAGCCCGTTTCCGTTTATTTGCTGCCGTGGGATTTGAACGTGCTATTTTTGGTGTAGCGCGAGGTGTCGTTTCCCTGCGAGTCTCTTTTATCCTGGTGACTGACAGCAGTGTTTTATACGTTTGACTCGCGTCTTTCCATACGGATCTGCTTCTTTCACTCTTTTGTAAGGCTTCTTCGATTTGCTCGATGCCTTCCTTAATTTCTGACTTTGTGTTGGCGTGTTTCCTACAAAGTCTTATCAATGGAGCAAGTACCTTCCTGATCGTTGTAATGTGCTCTTCTTCGTATTTTTGATAGTCCAATACTTGCTGCCTGAGTATCTCGAGCCGCTGCGAGGGTTTTGTGCCAGACTTGATGCATTCAGCCATTATGTCCGCCCCAGTGCTGCAAATGATGTCTTCGATGTTTTCGTCGTTTCTTGTGGCATTTGATGATTCGGGAGCCAAGTGAACCACTCTCGAACCACTGCGGTCGTATGCTGACGACGTCTGGGAGCCCGCTTTCTCACTCCCTATCGACGCCGGTACTGGGGATCCGTGCCCCTGCACCGTAATCGTTTTTTCCTTACCGGTGTCCACGGTGCGGAGAAGTTGGGTTTTTTTTTTTTGACAGGGTACCCCACCCCTTCTGTTGGTCCGCGAGGCCTACTTTGTCGGCCCTACCCTCCATATCTGGAGAGCATTCCCCTATCCGCCACCCGGGGACGCGCCACGTAGGGGTTACAGCCTCCCCCCGTGGCGTAGTAGTAGTAGTAGTAGTAGTAGTAGTAGTAGTAGTAGTAGTAGTAGTAGTAGTAGTAGTAGTAGTAGTAGTAGTAGTAGTAGTAGTAGTAGTAGTAGTAGTAGTAGTAGTAGTAGTAGTAGTAGTAGTAGTAGTAGTAGTAGTAGTAGTAGTAGTAGTAGTAGTAGTAGTAGTAGTAGTAGTAGTAGTAGTAGTAGTAGTAGTAGTAGTAGTAGTAGTAGTAGTAGTAGTAGTAGTAGTAGTAGTAGTAGTAGTAGTAGTAGTAGTAGTAGTAGTAGTAGTAGTAGTAGTAGTAGTAGTAGTAGTAGTAGTAGTAGTAGTAGTAGTAGTAGTAGTAGTAGTAGTAGTAGTAGTAGTAGTAGTAGTAGTAGTAGTAGTAGTAGTAGTAGTAGTAGTAGTAGTAGTAGTAGTAGTAGTAGTAGTAGTAGTAGTAGTAGTAGTAGTAGTAGTAGTAGTAGTAGTAGTAGTAGTAGTAGTAGTAGTAGTAGTAGTAGTAGTAGTAGTAGTAGTAGTAGTAGTAGTAGTAGTAGTAGTAGTAGTAGTAGTAGTAGTAGTAGTAGTAGTAGTAGTAGTAGTAGTAGTAGTAGTAGTAGTAGTAGTAGTAGTAGTAGTAGTAGTAGTAGTAGTAGTAGTAGTAGTAGTAGTAGTAGTAGTAGTAGTAGTAGTAGTAGTAGTAGTAGTAGTAGTAGTAGTAGTAGTAGTAGTAGTAGTAGTAGTAGTAGTAGTAGTAGTAGTAGTAGTAGTAGTAGTAGTAGTAGTAGTAGTAGTAGTAGTAGTAGTAGTAGTAGTAGTAGTAGTAGTAGTAGTAGTAGTAGTAGTAGTAGTAGTAGTAGTAGTAGTAGTAGTAGTAGTAGTAGTAGTAGTAGTAGTAGTAGTAGTAGTAGTAGTAGTAGTAGTAGTAGTAGTAGTAGTAGTAGTAGTAGTAGTAGTAGTAGTAGTAGTAGTAGTAGTAGTAGTAGTAGTAGTAGTAGTAGTAGTAGTAGTAGTAGTAGTAGTAGTAGTAGTAGTAGTAGTAGTAGTAGTAGTAGTAGTAGTAGTAGTAGTAGTAGTAGTAGTAGTAGTAGTAGTAGTAGTAGTAGTAGTAGTAGTAGTAGTAGTAGTAGTAGTAGTAGTAGTAGTAGTAGTAGTAGTAGTAGTAGTAGTAGTAGTAGTAGTAGTAGTAGTAGTAGTAGTAGTAGTAGTAGTAGTAGTAGTAGTAGTAGTAGTAGTAGTAGTAGTAGTAGTAGTAGTAGTAGTAGTAGTAGTAGTAGTAGTAGTAGTAGTAGTAGTAGTAGTAGTAGTAGTAGTAGTAGTAGTAGTAGTAGTAGTAGTAGTAGTAGTAGTAGTAGTAGTAGTAGTAGTAGTAGTAGTAGTAGTAGTAGTAGTAGTAGTAGTAGTAGTAGTAGTAGTAGTAGTAGTAGTAGTAGTAGTAGTAGTAGTAGTAGTAGTAGTAGTAGTAGTAGTAGTAGTAGTAGTAGTAGTAGTAGTAGTAGTAGTAGTAGTAGTAGTAGTAGTAGTAGTAGTAGTAGTAGTAGTAGTAGTAGTAGTAGTAGTAGTAGTAGTAGTAGTAGTAGTAGTAGTAGTAGTAGTAGTAGTAGTAGTAGTAGTAGTAGTAGTAGTAGTAGTAGTAGTAGTAGTAGTAGTAGTAGTAGTAGTAGTAGTAGTAGTAGTAGTAGTAGTAGTAGCAGTAGTAGTAGTAGTAGTAGTAGTAGTAGTAGTAGTAGTAGTAGTAGTAGTAGTAGTAGTAGTAGTAGTAGTAGTAGTAGTAGTAGTAGTAGTAGTAGTAGTAGTAGTAGTCCACAGGGGGAGGTCTGTAACCCCTACGTGGCGCGTCCCCAGGTGGCGGATCGGGGAACGCTCGCTCGCAAGAGAGGGCAAGGCTGAAATAAAATAAGCCTCGTGGACCAACAGACTAGGGGAAGAAACCCCAAAAAAAATCAAAAATGGTAAAGGGCGATCAAAACTCATTACCCCAAGTGAGTATCTCTCAAACAGAGAGTAATCTCACCGTCGACTCCATCCGGGGGAAAGCCCCGGTGGTCGACGCCGTCCTCGCGGATTTTGGGGGAGGCCACTCGCACGGTCCACAACGCACGAATGCGAACGAACCAGCCGGCGCTCAGGCTTCAACGCCTAGCGACCGCAGCAACAAGAGAGTGCTTCCAAAAGCACCAAACAACCAAGGAGTAAAGGAGAACTCTATCTCCCAATACCTGAGCCAAAGGCCCCAGGACCGGCCACCCACGCCCACGGCCTCCGACCTGGCGTCCAAACTCGCGGTCCCGGACCGCGAGAATAAGGCAGCACCCTCGGACAACACCGAAACGAGCGAAACCCCCGCGCAGCGGCAGGCAACGCTCAGGCAACAAGCTCTCCAACACGAGATGGAAGAAGAAGCACATCTCCAAGCCGTCCGCGATATATTCGTGGCGATGAAAGTTAGCTTCCTGAAATTCAAAACGGTACCAAAGGAGGTAAAGGAAGCTACTGAAAAAGCAGAAGACGCCCTGGAAAAAAGCCAGAGGTGTCGTAGAAGTTGGAAAAGCGTGAGGCTCGCCGCTGACCTCGTCACCGAGCCCCCCACTGTAAACCCAGGGGAAGGGCGCCCACTCCGGACGCCAGTTCCCCGGAAGACTAAGCAGAGGCAAGTAGCTACACCAGCCAGCAAACGGAAGAGGGATACCAGGGAGACGCCAAGCCCACAGAACTCCGAGGCTTCCAGGAGCAACAGAAGGAAGAAGAAAGAAGATTCGGACGAGAACTGGACGCTGGTAGCGCGTCCCCCGAGGAAGCCCCCGAAGTCTCCAACGACAGCTGCAGCACCCGCAAGGAACTTACCTGCGAGGGGAGAGAAGTCCCCACCCAGAAGGAGACGCCGTAGGAGACCCCCCAAAATTCGTCCGGAGGCGGTCCTAGTTAAGCCAGCTGTCGGCAAGAAGTACGCAGACGTCCTCAAGGACATCAAGGAGAGAGTGAACCCCGACGACCATGGCGTCAAAGTGGGGGCAATCAGAGAGACGATCACTGGCGCCGTTCTGTTGGAACTAGGCAACTCAACGGAAGCCAACACCAAATTCGGGGAATTCATCCAGGCAGCAATCGGAGGAAGCGGGACTGTCCAAAAGCTAACTCCAAGGTCGACAATCGAAATAAGAGATATCGACGCTACTTGCACCCGAGATATCGACGCTACTTGCACCCAGGAGGAAATTGAAGCCGCGCTTATCGGGGCACTGGACGCCGACAACTGCGAAGACATGAGCATCAACCTACAGAAGAGCACTCTCAGGGGTAATCGGATGGCGTTTGTGGAGCTGGAAGCCCAAGCCGCAAGGAAGTTAGACAAGAGCGGCCACATCAAAATCGGCTGGATCAACTGCCGAGTCCGACTTAGGCCACAGGCCATCAGATGCTATAGGTGCCATGGATTTGGACACCGGGCGGCGGAGTGCAAAGGCCCGGACCGATCGAAACAGTGCTGGAGATGTGGAGGTGGCGACCACAAGGCGCCGTCATGCACGAAGAATCCGCACTGCCTCCCGTGCGCGGATCTCAGAAATGGAAGCCCGACGGACCACGTACGGGGCTCCGGTAGGTGTGCCGCGTTCGCCGCTGCGGCCAGCACGACCAGAACGCGATGGCGGTGATCCTACAAGGCAACCTGAACCGGTCAAGGCTCGCTCAACAGCTCCTCCCGCAAATAGCCAGCGAACACGAAGCAGATCTCCTGCTTATCTGCGAGCAAAACCGAGACGAGAAATACCCAAACTGGTACAGGGATAACTCAGGCTGGGCAGCAATCTGGGTCCGGAACCGAGAAAGCGTACCGGTCTCCGACGCTGGTGCCGGAGACGGCTACGTATGGATCAGGTCTGGGGGTACGACGTACGTGAGCTGCTACCTCTCCCCAAGCGAACCAATTGGAACCTTCAGGGAAAGGATCAACAACCTTGAAGATGCAATTAGGTCGATGAGCGGGGAGGCCATTATCGGTGGCGACTTCAATGCCAAAGCTATCGAATGGGGCATGCAATGGACAGACGGCAGAGGAGCAAGCTTGGTAGAGATGGCGGCTAGGCTCGACCTGACCGTCATGAACACCGGAACGGCTACTACATTCAGAAGAGCTGGGACCAGGGGTTCCATCATCGATGTAACTCTTGCTACCCCGAGAGCCGCGGCTGCAATCAGGAACTGGAAGGTGCTAGAGGAGCTCACTGCAAGCGACCACCAATACATCAGATTCGGGATCGCCACAGCGGCGGACTCTGATAGGTGTAGAGGGGGACGCCCAAAAATGAAAGGATGGAACGCAGCCAAACTGGATCGGGAGCTGCTACGCCGTGAATTGAGCCAAGGTGGAACACTCCTGCAAGAAGCAATCCCGCCCGACCCTAGCGAGGAAGACGCGGAGCTGATTGTCCAGCGCACAATGAAGCTCATTGAAAAAGGATGCAACGCGTCTATGCCCCGGAGATCCGGGAAAAAGCACAAAGCTCCAGCCTACTGGTGGACGGACTCTATTGCAGAGATGCGGGCGGAGTGTCTCAAACTCAGGCGCCGATCGCTTAGAGCTAGGAGAAGACGCCGCTCGGCCGACGCAACTGAAGCCGCCGAGGCCGCCTCGGCGTTGTACAAAACCTCGAAAAAGGCCCTGGTCAAAGCCATCACTGCGTCCAAGGCACAAAGCTGGAAATCCCTCTGCCTTCAGCTGAATAACGACATGTGGGGGCTCGGCTACAAGATAGTCACGAAGAAAATAGGAGGACTTGGTCCGGAGGGGCCCAAGGACCCCGCAACCATGGAGGAAATCGTGAGGACGCTCTTTCCCGATCATCCCGAAAGAGAGCATACCGTGATACCGCCAGGAGGCGAAATCCCACTCTTCACCGAAGAAGAGCTCAGAGAGGTGGCGTGCAACCTGTCCAGCCGCAAGGCCCCGGGACCCGACGGTATACCATCGGAGGTTCTCAAAGCAGTAGCGAGCGACCATCCCTCCCTGCTGTTGAACATGTACAATGTTTGTCTGCGGGCTGGAACTTTCAGCACCAGATGGAAAAAACAAAGACTCGTCCTTCTGGACAAAGGCAAGGGACCGCCAATAACGGCGTCATCGTACAGACCCCTGTGTATGCTGGACAACGCGGGGAAGATCTACGAAAAGCTCCTGCGCAAGAGAGTCAGAGCAGCAGTCGAAGAGGCCGGGGGCCTCTCCGACATGCAGTTCGGCTTTCGAGAAGGACGATCAACGATAGGAGCGATCCAGGAGGTTGTTGAAACTGCGAAGAGGACATGGGACAGCACGAGTAGGAACAAGAGTGTCTGTGTCCTAGTGACCCTGGATGTAAAGAACGCCTTCAACTCGGCAAGGTGGGTCGATATCCTTGAGTCGCTTGAAAGGCTGCAAACCCCAGCCTACCTCAGGAGAGTCGTGAACGATTATCTCCGAAATAGGGAATTAGTGTACGACACGACGGAGGGACAACGAAGCGCGAGAGTCACATCCGGGGTTGCACAAGGCTCAGTCCTTGGACCCGACCTCTGGAATGTCAACTATGACGACATTCTAAGACTAGACCTGCCGGAAGGAACACGAATTGTGGGCTTCGCGGATGACATCGCGGTCGTGATAACAGCGGAGTCAGCACCGCAAGCGCAGCGAAGAGTGGCAGAATCTGCCAGAAGAATAGGAGAGTGGCTGCGTCAGCACGGCCTGGACCTTGCGGCGAGTAAAACAGAAGTGGTGGTTCTGACAAGGCGTCGCCTTTTCCCAGACCCACTCGCTGTCGATATCAACGGGGTGGCCATCGAATCCAAGCGATCGGCAAAGTACCTAGGGCTAGTTGTAGACAAGAAGCTGACCTTCGCGGAGCAGATCCGCGGTGCGGCGGACAAGGCCTCAAAACTGGTTGCTGCACTTTCCAGACTCATGCCCAACGTTGCGGGACCAAGAACAGCCAAAAGAAGAGTAATGATGGGTGTCTGCCACTCGATCATGCTGTACAGCGCAGAGATCTGGGCAGACTCCCTTAATGTCGAGAAACACCGAAAAAGATTGGCAGCCGTGCAGAGGTCGAGCGCTCTCCGAGTAGCTTGCGCCTACCGCACAGTTTCCGGGAGTGCTGCGATGGTGACCGCAAGCGTGATCCCCATCGTACTCCTAGCCAATGAAAGGATGCGCGTACACCAGCGGCGAGCGGAAGGGAACCGATCATCCGTCAAAATGCAGGAGCGAGCCCGTATCCTCCAGGAGTGGCAGGACGCCTGGGCACAGGAGACTAAAGGCAGATGGACGCATCGGCTCATACCCAACCTATCGCCATGGTTGAGCAGAGAGCACGGAGAGGTCGACTATTACACGACCCAGTTTCTTACAGGACACGGCCATTTTAACGCCTACCTGTACAGATTCAAAAGAAGAGACAGCCCGCAATGCGACTACTGTGTGGAGGCCGATGACGCCCACCACACGTTCTTCGCATGCCCAAGGTGGGCAGAAGAGAAAAGCGCACTGGCAGCTGCGCTGGGTACAGAGCTGACCCCGGAGAACGCAGTGGAGCAAATGCTGCAAAGCGAAGAGAAATGGTCAAGGATAGTGAGTTACGTGGAGAAGGTGCTGCGCACCAAGAACGACGAGGAGCGCGAGAGGCAGGTACCAAACCCTTAAGCGCAGGAGACTGGCGCCCAGGCTGGCGCGGAAATGACACCTCCCTGATGCAATGCGAGAGCGGTTCCAGGGGGGGTTGAATGTCAAGGAGAAAGGGTGTGTGTTTTTTAGTGGGTAAAAGTCCCACACAAGGTGGGGAGTGCGTACCCTCCCCATCAGTCTTTCTGAAGATTTTTCACAATCCCTCGTAAAAAAAAAAAAAAAAAAAAAAGTAGTAGTAGTAGTAGTAGTAGTAGTAGTAGTAGTAGTAGTAGTAGTAGTAGTAGTAGTAGTAGTAGTAGTAGTAGTAGTAGTAGTAGTAGTAGTAGTAGTAGTAGTAGTAGTAGTAGTAGTAGTAGTAGTAGTAGTAGTAGTAGTAGTAGTAGTAGTAGTAGTAGTAGTAGTTTTTTTTTTTTTTTTTTTTTTTTTTGGGCAGGTGGAAATGCTTATTTATGCACGAAGTGTGGGACTCCTCCATTCCTCTTGGAATGGTCCTACCCACTAAAACCACCTGCCCGTCTCCAACCCATGACCCCGGAACCGCTTCCGCATTACTTCAGGACCATGTGTCTGCGCGTGTTCAGCGCTGCGCCTTTGTGTCTCATAACTATCCGACCGCGTTACCTTTGGTGTCAATGGCTTGTCGACTCACGTCGGAGTCGCCTCTCCGCCTCCCGTTCCTGGTCCTCTCGCTTTTTGGTGCGCAAGATCTTCTCGACGTACCTAGTGACCGCATCCCAATTGTCTTGGGACCCGAGCATAAAGCCGACGATGTTCTCGGGTGTGGCAACAGATCCAATGATGTTGTTGAGCTCGTCCCGATTTGTGGCCCACCTACTGCACTTGAAAAATGTGTGCTCCACATCGTCAACTTCCCCGTCATTGTAATCACACAGTGCGCTACTTCTTCGGTTGCATCGGTGAAGGTATGCATTGAATAGCCCGTGACCCGTCAGAAATTGCGTGAGGAAGTAGTCTACTTCCCCATGTTTCCTTTCGAACCACGGCACTATGTGATCGATCAGTTTTGCCGTCCATCGCCCTGTACTGGTTTGTTGCCAGCGATCCTCCCATTCTTGCAGAACTGCTGTTCTCTCAGTACGACGGACCCTTTCGCGGTCCACTTCGGCTCTTCTTTCGTATATCCTTTGTCTCTCCTTGGCAAGCAGATCAATCGGTATAACGCTCGCTACCATAAGAACTGCTGCCTCAGAAACCGTGCGGTACGCAGATGATATCCTCAGCGCTCCCCTTCGTTGAACCGATGCTACCTTTTTCCGATATTTTTCGGTGACTAGTGCGCCAGCCCAGACTTCAGCTCCGTAGAGCATGATAGAGTGTATTATCCCCATCATGATACGCCGTTTACTGCTCCTTGGACCGGGCACGTTCGGCATAAGCCGACTGAGCATGGCCACTGTTGTTGCTGCTTTATCCGCCGCCCTCTGTATATGCACCCAGTACGTGAGTTTCACGTCAAGCTGCATGCCCAAGTACTTGACGTGTCTGGCTGCGACAATGTCCGACCCACAAACTTCGGCATGGAACGGGTTCTCAAAATTTCTCCGTCTCGTGAGTACCACCATTTCCGTCTTGCTGGCTGCCAAAGCCAGACTGTGGTCTCGTAGCCAGTCACCCACTCTCCTCGAGACCTGGCTGACCCGTCTTCTTGCCTCCTCCTCATTCCTCGCACATACAGTGGCGGCGATGTCGTCAGCAAATCCGACCAGTTTGGTGCCTTCCGGCGGTTCAATGTTCAGTATACCGTCGTAGACCGCATTCCATAGATCCGGACCGAGAGCGGATCCTTGGGCAACTCCTGCAGTAAGGGTTTTGCTTCGGGGGCCCTCTGTAGTATCATAGAGGAGCTTCCTATTATCTAGGTAGTCCTCTATGACGTTTAGCAGATATCTCGGTACCCCGAATCTATCTCTCAGTGCCACCACGATGTCGGTCCACCTGATCGAGTTGAAGGCGTTCCTGACATCGAGCGTGAGCAGTACACAAACGCTACGCGTTCTGTGGTTTCCCGCCCACGCTCTGTTCGCCACTTTAACTACTTCCTCTATAGCCCCCACGGTAGACCTTTTCTCTCGGAAGCCGTGCTGGGAGTCGGAGAGTCCTCCCGCCCGATCGATGGCCGCTCGGAGTCTGCCACGTATCAGCTTCTCGAGTGTCTTACCCGCTGTGTCGAGCATACACAGCGGGCGGTACGACGAGCTGGTGATAGGTGGTCCTTTTCCTTTGTCCAATAGCACGAGGCGCTGCCTTTTCCATCTGACGCTGAAGGTTCCCGCTTTGAGGCACGCATTAAACATATTTAATAGCAGGAACGGGTGTTTTCCGGCTACCGCCCTTATAACCTCGTTTGGTACGAGATCAGGGCCTGGCGCCTTTCTGTTCCCTAGAGTCTTCACCACCTTGCTCAGTTCTTCGAGTGTGAAAAGTGGAATGCCCTCTGGTGTAATGGTTTCCCCCCTTTCACGTGGCTGATGCTCTGGGAACAGAGCACTGACGATCTCGTCCATAGTTTGTGGGTCCTTCGGTCCTTCTGGTCCTAGCCGTCCAAGCTTGCGCGTCACTATCTGGTAGCCTCGCCCCCAGACGTCGGCGTCGACCTCCATACATAGCTCTTTCCAGCACGCGGATTTCCTGCGTTTAACCGCGATCGTCAGCTCCTTTTTTGCGGCCTTATATGTAGCGTTGTCAGTTTCCCTTCCGGCGTCATTCCTCCTTCGTGCCCTTTGGGCCTTGCGTCTTGCTTTAAAGCACTTTCTCCGAAGTTCTGCAATTCCGTCGGTCCACCAGTACGCTGGGTTCCCGCGCCGCCTACATTGCTTCCTCGGCATTGCAGCCGCGCATCCCTTCTCGATGAGTTTCATCGTTCGTGCGACGAGATCTTCGGCTTCTTGTCTGCTAGTCGGGGCATCTGCAGCTTCTATGAGCAGAGAGGACTCCCGAGATAGGGTGCTGAGAAGCGCTTCAACGTCGAGCCTTGCCACGTTCCAGCCTCTGTTGCCCAGCTGTCGTTGCTCGGCTGTGGTCGGCCTAGCCGCGGGGCTAATAATATAGCTGATTTGTTGATGGTCACTAGCTGTGAAGTCTTCCAGAACCTGCCATCGGGCAACGCGCGTTGCTACGTTTGGGCTTGCGAGCGTGATATCGATGATCGTTCCGCGATAGCCACATCTCCTGAACGTGGTCGTGTTCCCTTGATTTAAAACCGTCAGGTCAAGTCTGGATATCATCTCAGCCATCTCATTCCCCCGCGTATCAGACCGGTCCATGCCCCATTCGTGGGACTTGGCGTTGAAGTCGCCGGCGACTAAAAACTCCCCCCCGATAGTCCGGCAGGAATCTTCTAGTAGTAGTAGTAGTAGTAGTAGTAGTAGTAGTAGTAGTAGTAGTAGTAGTAGTAGTAGTAGTAGTAGTAGTAGTAGTAGTAGTAGTAGTAGTAGTAGTAGTAGTAGTAGTAGTAGTAGTAGTAGTAGTAGTAGTAGTAGTAGTAGTAGTAGTAGTAGTAGTAGTAGTAGTAGTAGTAGTAGTAGTAGTAGTAGTAGTAGTAGTAGTAGTAGTAGTAGTAGTAGTAGTAGTAGTAGTAGTAGTAGTAGTAGTAGTAGTAGTAGTAGTAGTAGTAGTAGTAGTAGTAGTAGTAGTAGTAGTAGTAGTAGTAGTAGTAGTAGTAGTAGTAGTAGTAGTAGTAGTAGTAGTAGTAGTAGTAGTAGTAGTAGTAGTAGTAGTAGTAGTAGTAGTAGTAGTAGTAGTAGTAGTAGTAGTAGTAGTAGTAGTAGTAGTAGTAGTAGTAGTAGTAGTAGTAGTAGTAGTAGTAGTAGTAGTAGTAGTAGTAGTAGTAGTAGTAGTAGTAGTAGTAGTAGTAGTAGTAGTAGTAGTAGTAGTAGTAGTAGTAGTAGTAGTAGTAGTAGTAGTAGTAGTAGTAGTAGTAGTAGTAGTAGTAGTAGTAGTAGTAGTAGTAGTAGTAGTAGTAGTAGTAGTAGTAGTAGTAGTAGTAGTAGTAGTAGTAGTAGTAGTAGTAGTAGTAGTAGTAGTAGTAGTAGTAGTAGTAGTAGTAGTAGTAGTAGTAGTAGTAGTAGTAGTAGTAGTAGTAGTAGTAGTAGTAGTAGTAGTAGTAGTAGTAGTAGTAGTAGTAGTAGTAGTAGTAGTAGTAGTAGTAGTAGTAGTAGTAGTAGTAGTAGTAGTAGTAGTAGTAGTAGTAGTAGTAGTAGTAGTAGTAGTAGTAGTAGTAGTAGTAGTAGTAGTAGTAGTAGTAGTAGTAGTAGTAGTAGTAGTAGTAGTAGTAGTAGTAGTAGTAGTAGTAGTAGTAGTAGTAGTAGTAGTAGTAGTAGTAGTAGTAGTAGTAGTAGTAGTAGTAGTAGTAGTAGCAGTTGTTGTTGTTTTTTTTTTTTTTTTTTTTTTTTTTACAGGAGGTGGAAAAATGCGTTTACGCACACCGGCTGGCTTGCGCCAGTCAGTAGTGTGGGACTCCAGCAGCAGCAGCAGCGGCAGCGGATGTGGGCCCAACACGTGAGCTTCACATGCAGTTACTGCTACAGGTGGACCACCTTTCCACCTCCAATTCGAGCACCGTCGACTTCGGCTGTGACGGAGTCCGAAAACTTTCTTTGTCTGGTCACTACCACCATCAGACGCTACGCGATTTGTGGTTTCCCTGCCACGCTGTCTCGGTCGGCTCCAACACTTCCCGAATGGCACTAATGGTCGATCTCTTCTCGGGGAAACCATGCTGGTTTTCGGCATGTCCCCCCATGTCTCGACCGCGGACCGAAGCAGCGATCGGTTCATTTTTTCAAACACCTTCCCCGCTGTGTCAAGCATACACAGAGGTCGGTACGATGACGCGGTTATGGGCGGGCTTTTTCCCTTGTCGAGCAGTACCAGCTGCTGCTTTATCCACCTCAAGTTAAATATCCCTGCCCTAAGACAAAGGTTCAACATGTTAAGCAAGAGGAAGGGAGACTCTTTTATTATTGTCTTCATAACATCCACGGGGATGCCGTCGGGGCCAGGTGCTTTGCAATTCGCTATAGAAGCCGCTGAATGATACAGCTCCTTCACGCTGAAAGTTGGGACCTCCTCCACCACGTTGTACGGCCTGTTCTCCCTGTCCGGATGTGTGGGAAACAGGGTGTCCACTATCCTATCCATAGTCGTCGGATCCTTCGCGCCCTCCGGCGCCATTCTGCCTAGCTTCTTCATAGCGACCTGGTATCCCCTACCCCAGGTATCTCCGTTTATGTCCTCGCACAGCTCCCACCAACACCGGGCCTTGCGGCTTTTCACGGCTGCGGTTAGTTGCTTCTTTGTCGTTTCGTAGGCCGCATTTTCTTCCTCGGACGTGGTGTCCTCCTTCCTCCTCGCTCCTAGAGCTCTACGGCGAAGTCTCAAACATTCGCGTCGAATGGCAGCAATCTCGTCTGTCCACCAGCATGCGGGTTCTCGTTTTTTCCTCCTTATCTTTTTTGGCATAGCCTTGTTGCAGGCTATGGTGATGTGCTTCATGATGCGATCGACTAAACGTTCCGCAGCTTCCCTGTTTGCGATTTCCTGTCCTGCTTCTTCAAGTAGTGTGCCGCCACTTGAAATCGCTTCGCAGAGCGCTCATTCGTCCAGCTTAGCGACGTTCCAGCCAGCTGCCTCAGCGTTGGTTGTTCCCACGCCATTGTATTCGCATGCGTCGCTGACCCTAAACACGATGTGCTGATGGTCGCTGCCCATGAACTTCTCCAGCACTCGCCATCCTCCGACTTTCGCTGCTGTACCCGTTGAAGCGAGGGTAATGTCTATGATGGTACCACGGTTTCCGCTTGTGCGGAACGTCGCAGTCGTACCCGTGTTCATGAATGTGAGGTCGAGCCTAGCAGCCATCTCGTATACCTCAATGCCTCGTCTATCCGACCACGACATGCCATACTCATGTGACTTGGCGTTGAAGTCTCCTGCAACCAGAACCTCGCTATCAATACCGCGGATAAATTCTTCGATCTCCTCCAGTTTTGGTCTAAAAACAGCTATGCCCTCGTTTGGTGAAAGGTATACTCTAACATAGGTGGTGCTCGCACTCCTCACCCAGATGAAACCTTCTCCGTTTCCGGTTGCACTGATAGGAAGACGATCCGTGTTTTGAATCCAGATGGTCGCGGTTCCCCCGTCGTTCGCGTACCATCCCCTTTACCTTGGCTCTCCGTACTGTTCCGCAATAAAAATCAGGTTGGCCCTGTGCTTTATGGCCATTTGTGCCAGCATGTCCTGGGCTAACCTGCCTCTACCCAAGTTGGCCGTCAGAAAAACCGTCATCACGACCTTTTGTTTCGGCATGCCTCTTTATAGGCTTCGCATCTTGACGAACCCAGAGTGTGGTCCATCTTTCGGCCGTCTCCGTGTGCCTCACAAAGCTGTCAGTGGGGATCGCTTTCACACGCTGCTGCTTTGTGCCCCTTCTTGCCGCATTTTCTGCACAGTTCACTTCTGACCGGCTCTTTGCAGTCAGCCGCGTAGTGACCAAAGCCCTGGCAGTGGGAGCAGCGGATCGGTTGAACCCTCAGCCTCACCCTGCAGTTTACCCACCCTATTCTCAGGTGCGTCGCCTGAATGACCTTCTGGGCTGCGGCGTCGTTGAGCTCCACTATGGCCATCTTGGACCCTCTGACTGCCTTTTGCGTCAGGAATATTCTTGCCTCCGCGCAGTTCTCTTCTTGAATGAGACCCCGGAGAGCGTGCCTCACCTCCTCTCCATCCGTGACGGCGTCAATGTCTCGAATCTTAATCGTCGACCGCGGGTCTAGCTGCCTGACTCTTTCTCTTCCTCCTGTAGCTTTCTGCAGCGCCTTGCCAAACTTTTCCTTATCCTCAAGGGCTGCGCCCGGCCCAACTAGGACGTCTCCTGCCCATGTTTTCCGTATGGCCTTTATCTCGACCCTCATGTCTCTAGGATTGACGTTTGTACATATGTCCTCCAACACGTTTGCATACTTCTTCCCCTCAGCGGGTCGAATCAATACGGACTCTGATCGAGCCCTGCGTGCATGTTTCCCCTGGAGGCCGCGCTTCCCCTGTCTATGTCGGTCCTTAGTCGCCACCGTCATTGGTTTTAGGGTTTTCTACCCCTTATTTGAGCGCTTCTGCACCTTGACGAAGCCTTTGTTGTCCTCGCGGGGCTTCTTCTTTTTCCGCGTCGGCCGGACTGTTGTACTCCCCTCTTGCCGGCTGGGGGTGCCATTTCCCAGTATCTTCCACTTGCTATCCGCATTTTCAGTGAAGACCTCACCCACCACGATGTTTGCGCTTCCGCTCTCCGAGCTGTTTCGCGGTAGACCCACAAAGATAGGCCTCTTTGTCTCCTCCAACAGGGTCGTAAGCACCTTTTTCCATGTCTGGCGGTTCTGCATTGTCGTCGTCAGTGCATCCTCCGCGACTTCAGCTCCCTCTTTCATCTTCTTGGGCGTTGTTGAGATGCTCCTCGATACTTTAACGATTGCATCAATACAATCATTCAGTGTCGCCATGACGGTCTCTTTCCTGGCCAGCGTCTCTTTCAGTTGCTCCTCCAGAAGCCCTCTCCTGTGGTACATTCTTGTCACAGCCTGTGTTTCCTTGTCCTTGCTGGCAGAACTGTTCCTCCCGTATTCAACGTTGTTTTTGTTTCTTGTTTGTAAAAAGTTTGTATTGATATTGAATCTCATGGGTAGCTAGGGAAGTAGTAAGTTCGCCCCTGCAGAGCCCCGCTTGCAGGGGTAAGGTCTGGAAAACTCCGGGAGGCAGCCTGGTATCCGGAAGACACCGTTTAAGACACCACTCCCTGGGGCGACGCAGCCTTCAGCACGGTAGTTAACACTTTAGCTTTGGGTGCTTGGTCCGCGGAGGCTTTTGTCCCAACTCAGCGATCGATCAGGTTCAGCACAGCGCAGTGTGTATCCTCCTCACGAATGCCGAATATCCTCTATCCGCTACCTGAGGACGCGCCACGTAGCAGTACACCTCCCCCTGTGGAGTAGTAGTAGTAGTAGTAGTAGTAGAGGTAGAAGTAGTAGTAGTAGTAGTAGTAGAAGTAGTAGTAATAGTAGGAGTAGTAGCAGTAGTGGCGAGACCCGGGAGACGATGTATGTTATCACGAGGAATAAGCACCATCTTTCTGGCATATTCCATGCCTCGTGTAGACCAAGACAGGCACAAGAAGCAACTTGAGAAACCGGACACAGTGCTCGACGATTATCTTGCTCTTATCACTCCAATTTCCGCTTTTGGCGGCTAGTCGTCGAAGAATTGTCGCGTGCCTCCGAAGATGATTCTTTTGTACGTTGTTCAGACTCACGTTTCCCTGTAAAACGTTTACAGCACACTCGCAAATACACCATACGAACGCTACATTTGCTTTGCGCAAAGTTGCACGTCGTTGCTCTTGCTTTAGATCAGGGGTCTCCAAACTACAGCCCGAGGGCCACATTCGGCCCGCAGACAGATTTTGTCCGGCCCGCGGAGAGCTAGCATACTTGAAAACTCCTTTTAGAGAACATATTTTTTATAGCAAATTAAATTTAGTTTACTGAAGTATTCTAATTTTATGTTGAATAATTATTAATATGACATCTACATTGATATGGTCATGGGCTGACTACTCATAACATTGTTGTAGGCTTATGGTTTTGGCCCTCGGAACTTACTGGAGTAATCAGTATGGCCCTAAGGCTGGAAAGCTTGGAGACCCCTGCTTTAGATAAAACATCGCTTGCAATATAATTATTTGCTTTTATCGAGAGGTCTGTGCATCGCCATTACAAGGGCATTACTGGTACAATGCGCGTCACATCGCAAACCTTTATTGCTTTTTGAGGCACGTAAACGTAATGGTATTGGGCATCGGAAAATATACAGGCGCGGATTCAACAATTATCAGGCGTCGATTGTTTCAAGTCGAATAATAAGCCGTACGGTGCAGGTGTTGCATCTTAATATACCTCCGGCACAAATCTAGTATTTTCGGGACATACCTGGCGTGCTAGATATTAAATTTGCGCGCGATCTTACGTATTTTTAGAGACAACAATATAATCAGCGTTTAAGGAGATTTTGCGCTGCCCGTGACCCTGATGAAAAAGATTTTGCGTGATGAAGATGACACTAAAATTTGTATGATGGCTACCCTTGGTGAAAAGATCGACCACGGTATCGTTCGATGCCTCGCGCATTAGATCTTTAATGACCATAAGCTTAGGCCTTGTATCATTAGTCTGCTGCTGGCGGTAAACCCTCGCTTCGATTTTATCACCGTACTCTGAATACCCAGATTGCCACTCTCAGTAATCAAAGAGTATATAGTACGCTCGAACGGGACATCCGTCATTTCGTGCATGTAGTTAAAGAATTTTTTAATAAAATATGTTTTACCACAGTCCTTTGGACCGCTTATCACGGCTGTCCATGGATGTTTCTAACATGTATCGATACCGATGATTGTCTATCAAAATCAATCAGCTGACTCTTAAATGAGTTTTACCGCGAGGGCTGCGGCGGCTGCGGCAGTGGCGATGACTTCACGGCATCAGCTATTTTCGCGACCTTGACGAGCTGATAGGGAGCGGCGTGCCTGTGCTAGCTGATGAGGCGCGTGACCGCAGTATAGGCTGATGTTTACACCATATATAAATTAATTAACGATAGTTTTGAATTTCTCCCAAATAAAGCAATATTTTTATTGCACAATGCATACAGTTCTGTGTGAAAAATGCACGAATCATGTAACTCTAAACTGCAATGTTATATCCACGGAAGTAGCACGAGAAAGTCAGAACAAAAGAAAATTCTCGATAAGAAAGACGGGACAACAGCAATCAACGATGAGAAAGTCAGAACAAAAGGGAACGGTAAAGAGATAGCAGCTACTGCTACAAATAGCAGCACAAAAAGAACGAGCACACGACGGTTTTATACGTAACAAATCAATATTCCTTTTTTTATAACGTATTGTACCCAGTAAATACGATACATGAAATTGAAAACAAAAGGATTATTTCAAAATATCGGGAATTCACCCATAAAAACATATACTTTTTTGTGTTATACTAATTAGCGTATTTCACAATTGCTATACGGTACAGTAGAGTACCTCCCCTGTCGCTTTCGCTTCGTATTAACAGGTTCCTATGATTTCGTTTCTTTACACGTTACTACCTGACGAAATTCCGTATCGAATAGCGTCGGATTTAAAAATAATAGGTACACTCCTTGCTCCTGCTCCAGAATGAATTAAGCGCCAATTTTGCGATCGAACGTAAACTCGGATTCGACTGCAAAGCACTTCGTTCGAGATATACACCCTCAGAGTCCTCGTTACAACACTATGAAACGCTCTATTGCTTCGTCGTCATTGTTACACTCTGCTGGCGGTCCACTCCAGTTTTATTTTTATAAATGTATCAATGTACCCGGCAAAATGACCGCCTCGTCGCGTTGTCAAGTCATACGGCGTAACAACGTATTGCCAAATTTCATCGATACGCGTCCCGTTATATCCGAGCGACATAGCTTTTCTCAGCTCGTCCACGAGTTCAGTCGTTTCCCATGCATGTGAACAGGCCGTACGGGGATATACAAATCGCCCAGTGCTACTACAGTAAACTTCACGAGACTCTCGACGACACTTAGATCGTTTTGAAGTCCTACGAGTTCTCGACACTCGTCACCTACGTACAATTTCGCATGTCCAACGGGATATTTTCCATTCTTACACACCCATGGATACAGCGAGCACACATCCACATAGCGTATCTTCTCCCCATCGTATAAACTTATAACATTTTCTGTTCGACCGCCAAAGAATGCATCGCGTATTTTGAGAGGCGCCTGCTTGACCATAGCGTGGTTTTATACGTATAACGACATTCTCTCGTTATTCTCGAGTAATCTGTCAAAATCACATTCCCATATTTCTGTTAGAGTATACCCTTTCGATCTGATTCGCCCGGAAATAAGAACGGTACGCTCGTATCGCTCATCCATTGTATCATCAAATTTCGTTCGAGCATCGCTATTTACGTGATAACATTAGGACATCCATGCCAAAAACAGCCGCGAAATTGGAGGACGTGACGGACTCCTGCTTCAACGTAATATCCGTCTATCGCTGGTAGGCCGGTCGGAGGGCGATACTCTGTCGTGCGTCCAGCATGAGCGATAATGCAGTTGCGCTCATGCTCGAGCCTTACGAGTCATATGACGGCTTTGCGCGACTGCTTATCGCCCCAGCGGTACCCTCCTGGTAGTAACACCGCAACGCGATCCCATTTTAGAATTTTTTTTCGAAATACTCATATACATGCTGATGCTATCGTACATGCCTCTGCAAAAGGGCACACCCTTCCGCAACGTATAAGCAACTTTCGAAAAGCTAGACACTCTTGTCTCAAAACCGTAACATCTGTACGACAATATTGTACAAATTCCGTCGCAAAATCAAATTTATAATCGAAGCGACCCGATTTTTCCTCATAGAATTTTAAAAATCGCTTGCGATCTGCTGAGTACATGGCATCGGCTGAGTAAAAATGCAGAGCAGGCAGAGGACCTGTGTAATTTCGATATTTCGGTATGTTGAATAAATGCAAAAATGTATTTTTTGCTACCTCATTCGCGAAACCGAAGGCCTTAGGTAAAGCGCTAAGAGCCATGGGTAATAGCTTAGACTATCGAGAAAAACAACATCGCCAATATTCATCGAGACAATCTTCGTACCATTCATAATCAAAGAGGGCAGCTGTATTTTTTGGACTTTGATTAGATACCGTAGAATAAACTGCGCGTCGAAACCTCTTGCATAATGAGTAGCACAGATGGTCTTTTAAAACTTTTGCGATAATGCCAATTTCACGATCTCCCTAACAGGATTATCTATAAACACGATTTCGCGTTTACCATAGTCAATATAATCGGTCATACATACGCATTGCGAAACACATAAATTCGACTCCTGAATTCGTGTCGATTTATCATCGTGCAATAGTTCGTGTTGCTGCGTGTCAAAATCATAAAACAAAAAACTCGTTGAAGGCTTGTCTTTTTTCTTCTCCTTTGGTGCCTTTGTTTTTTTTTTTGTTGGTTTTCTTTGGTTTCTTAAGAGGTGCCATAAAACACGCATGCGTAGTCGGTCGAGTTTGCCTGCATGTAATACAAGACGATATACGACATACATGCATCTTTTTATCTGTGGTTTTAATCACACGCGAGAAGCCTCTACAGATTTTCAATGCTTTACAGACGCTGTATCGTCTATATTTACGAGACGTGATACCCGCGGAGCCCTCACCCTTGACATGAGCTAAGCAAAAAACGCCAAAGAACAAACAATTACAGTCTGCGCAATACTCAGGCTGAGAGTCTCTATTACCGTTGCAATAAGTGGATTTACATCGAGCACATCGATAGCTGCAGCGATGCTCGAGTACTCGCTTATTTTTAGAATTACACTGTGTACAAAACCCCCGACTACCTAGCGCACCAGCGAGACTTAATATTAACTGCTAGTGATGAGGACGCTCGTAATAGAGAATAAAGGGCGTATGATTAACTTCACCTATTGCCGATAGTACGGATTTTTCGCCCATTGCACAGAGCCGAACCGCGTCTTTCGAAGGAGAAAAATTCATAAACAATGATCACTATACCCTCGTGAACCAAATACTCTTGAAAGATTCTAATCTCGTGCACACCGCACCATCTGGATAGTGTCGTTACCCCCGCGTTACGGGTGAATTGTATAGCTGCTGTATATTGCGCTCCTCGAAGCCCGTTCCGAATTTGACATCATCGTCTGTGTAGCTCGCCCGTACGTATTTGACCGCGTTCGTCATGCCCTCGGGCTGTGACAAGGGATCGTTGTAGACACAAATTATCGCTATTATTTATGCGGAAAATTAAATCTTTTGCCATAGACTCGTGTGTAAGCCTGATGCCCACACCGGCGCCTTTGACGCCTCGTACTATACCAGATGTACAAATACAAGTATTAATTGCAGATTTCAGACAAGAGATGGCGCACGGATGCAGTTGGTGCGATAAAGATTTGACTATGTGTCATGTTGTTGTGTCATCAACAAGTGCCAGACGAGCACGAGTGATAAATTGAAAAAATCTGTGAGTGGTGTTGTGTTGTATTATTCAATATGTCGAAATTTATACCGAACAAACAGCATTCTCGGACAGCATTAATTTTTTGTTTTCGTTTGAAGAAAACTGCTGCTGAATCATATCAATTACTTCGAGAAGCTTATCGTGAACATGCTCCATCGCAAGATACGTGTGAATGATGGTTTCGGCGTTTCAAAAGTGGTCACTTCGGTGTTGCAGAGAAGGAATGTAGAAAGCCTTTGAATGTAGAAAAAAAACGAAGATGTGGCATTGAAAGCATTGTTGGACGAAGATGATTTGCAAATACAAAAACAACTCGCCGAGCGAGTAGTCAATAAGTTGCTTTCAATCGGTAACGAGAGATAGGAAAGATTTAGAAGACCGGTAGATGGGTACGACATGAATTGAACGACAGGCAAATGGAAAAGCGCAGAAACACATGTGACATTTTGCTCGCTCGGTGCAAAAAAAGTCGTTTTTGCATCGTATAGTTACAGGGGATGAAAAGTGGATTTATTTAGACCAGGGGTCTCCAAACTAAGGCCCGAGGGCCACATTCGGCCCGCGGACAGATTTTGGACTATTTCACTTTTTACCACCGGCAACAATGATAATATGGTTTTGGCCCTCGGAACTTACTGGAGTAATCAGTATGGCCCTAAGGCTGGAAAGTTTGGAGACCCCTGATTTAGACTATTCCAAGTGTAAAAAATCATGGGTGGACCCAGGTGCACCATCCACATCGACCGCAAGACCGAATCGCTTTGGCAGAAAGGCGACGCTCTGTGTTCGGTCGGACCAGAGGCGCGTGGTCTATTATAAGCTGTTAAAACCTGGATAAACGGTTAATACTAAACGTTATCAACAACAATTGACCGATTTGAACCGTTCGCTGCTTGCTGGAAAATCAGCTGACGCACGGCGAATATCGATCGACCTGTTGCTGCTGGGTGATGTATTGCGCTCGTCTGTAGCGAAGATAGCCGACGCAGTGCCTCGCAGGCATGCTGCTCAAGGGAGACACTGTCTCTCTCGCTTGACTTCAGCGTCGCACAATGACGCTTTTGTACAACGCAGCCATATTGAGAAATTTAGACACTTGAAAACCGCTTGGACAGCACATTCCTCTGCTCGCATGTCGGACTTTTTCACCATCATACCGGATCTACTTATTATATTCGTGCTCACCTGGACTCAAAATAAACGGTAATACACCTTCATAATTTATATAAATTCAAGGTTAGTGAGGTGAATAAATCTCATTTGTGCATCCTCATAAAGTCTAATCGCGTTGCGTGCTCTGCAACATGGGCTGCACCACGTTTCATATCCAAACTACAGCACGCCATTAATATAATTGTATGTTCTTTTCACTTAATTATTCTCACTCCTTCTCAATTAAACTCACTCAGAGTTTATTGGGATGATTATTTCTCATTTGTGCATCCTCACAAATCTTATCTCGTGGCATGCTCTGCACTGAGGGCTGCACCACGTTCACCTCACAAAGCTAAGCACACAATTATCAGAATTGTGTGCTTCTCAACAAAATGTAAATCTAAATTCTTTTGTGCTATTTCTTTATATATTTTTTTTTGTAGTGTGATAGTCGACGGTGAAATGAAACCATTTTTTCTACTTACATCTTCTGGTCTGGATATTTCCCACCTGCCTTGAACGAAAACTCATTCTTTTCCGATATCTTTCAGATTGAGTCCCACGACACCAGAAGGAAATCTCAACACTGCTTGAAAAAAGGCCAGATTACCGAAAGAGGCAACATAAAGTCATTTTTCTTCATGACAATGCTCCATCGCATACGGCAAAACCGGTTCGCGACACGTTGGAAGCACTCAGCTGGGAAGTTCTATCCCATGCGGCTTACTCACCAGACTTGGCTCCTTCCGATTACTACTTGTTTGCATCGATGGTTCACGCACTTGCTGAGCAGCGCTTTGGTTCGTACGAAGATGTGAAAAAATGACTCGTAGAGATGATTACAGCAAAAGGGGAAGATTTTTACTGGCGTGGTATTCACAAATTGCCCGAAAGATGGGAAAAATGTATAACAAGCGATGGAGTATACTTTGAATAAAGCACTTTTCATCGTTCTTTCGAATTTGACGTTTTTTTAGAAAAAAAATCCGCATTCCATACATGTACACCTGGTACATGTCGTCATTCTACATATACCGACGTCTCTTCGAAATTCGCGCGCGCTCTGAGCTACACTATTAATAAGTCACCATATATCGTCAAGAACGATGTCACGAGCTGGTCGAATTGATAACCATAGAGGTCCTTGTGCGAAAGACGGCATGCTCAGAGTAATACCCTGTAACGGTATTTTACGTTCACATCACCCTTAAAGGGTTTTAGTTCGGACTCGAGCAAGGAGGAAATTAATATAGGCTTTAATATTAGGTAAAAGTATGGTTTATTAGACACATTAAATAAATAATACAAGCAAAAGTGAAATGATTTGTGTAAGAATTAAATATACTCCTTTTTCCTTAATTTTGGTGATTATGCACCTTACAACAAGAATTTAACCCGGGCTTACGCATGCCCCTGTAATCGCGTCCGCATGAAGTAGGAGATTTTATCTTGTATTAATGAAGTATTTCTATAGTTATGTGGTGGTATAGTTTCTACACATAGAACGCGCTTGCTTGTCTTGCCATCGTTACTATATCTATATAGCCTCTGTTATTATTCCTCGGTGTTCGGAGGCAGCCTATTCTATACCTATAGAGCGTGGACTGTAGTGGGGACAGAGCTCTCACTCGAGCTCTCCTGGCTGAGCGATCTACTCGCTGGTCCCGCCGCTGTTCCGGTGGAGGCGTCAGCGCGGTGCAGCCACGGTGCATTGGTGCATCGGAAACGCGACAGGAGCGGTTCTAGCTAGTTTCTATGGTGTTTTTTAGTCCCTATGGATTTTAATATATTTTTGATCCATACCACTTGTTTCAACTTCGATGGAAGATCTTGTAGGCTGGGATGCTGGACTACTTGGATGACTGATGGCTCTGTAGTTAGCCTTAAAGATGTTCGTTTTTCCTTGGGCGAGAAGTTTCAGGCCTGATCCTTGGAGTGGTGTAGTTGAAGATGCTTCTCCTTGGATTGACTAGGTGGTCCTTCTTTTAGCTGGATGGCTGGTCCTCCTTTGGTCGATTAGCTGGTCTTCCTTTGGTTGATTAGGTGGTCCTCCTTTGGTAGATTCCGGATGTTGGCGAAAGTCTGTGAACAGAATGCTCTCCAACTGTGGTTTGCCGTGCCCTTTTATACCAGCTTCCCCGCTCTTCTTTCCTTTCCGTCGGTATAGCAGGGTATTACTATATCTTCTAGTCGTCTTGTAGCCCATCTCCTGTAGCCCATTTGTCCCGTTAATATCCTCTTCTTGGTTATAATAATTTAGCGTGTTCCTTATAGATGCTTCTTCATACGTTACTTGAGACTATAGTCTTACTGCTTGTCAGTATAACTATATTTTGAGTAACGGTAGTTGGTTTATAGGTGTGCGTGCTGTGTGGTATGAATCTCTATGTTGGTGTGTGTGGATCTAGTTTAAGCTCGTCATTTCGGCGGTATATTTAATATAAGACGAGTATGTCGTCTTAACCCACATAATTATGTCCCTTGCACGATTCAGTAAGACGAGTGAGAATATCTCGCACACCGCCCTCGAACCAAGTCAAATGATCAATACCGTTCGGTGGCTGGTGAAAATAAAAATCTGGCTCCCGGCCCTGCATCCTTAAGCGTGGAAAATATCGGCTCTGCTCATTGTCGGTACCGAAGCGTACACAAGGATGCCAAATATAACCTCCCCATATTGCAGTCCTTCCATCGCCAGTCTGCCCACCTGCAAGCATAATTAAACTATTTATTAGAATTTTTTATTGTATTTAATTTCATTTTTTGTTTGCCACTAGCTGTACCAGGTGTATGCATAAGTTTTTTCCGGTTTTTTGGTAAAAAAAACACGTTATTTTCAAGAGAAATTAATTTTTGTTTTATTCAAAATATTGGCCATCGGCTTCTACACATTTCGCCCATCTTTCAGATAACTTATGAATACCATGGCAGGAAAACTACTTGTCTTTTGCGGCAAACCATTCGTCGAGCCATTTTCCAACTTCCTCGAAATTGCTGAAGTGCTGCTCTGGGAGCGCGTGCCCCATTGATGCGAAGAGATGATAGTCATATGGCGCCAGGTCTGGCGAATACGGCGGGTGCGGAATGATGTCCCATCCAAGCGATTTCAAGGTGTCTTTCACTGCTTTTGCTGTGTGAGACGGCGCATTGTCGTGTAACAAAATCACTTTGCCATGTCTTCTGGCCCATTCCGGTCGTCTTTCGATTAATGCGTGGTTTAAATTAATAATTTGTTGGTGATAGCGTTGTGTATTAACGGTTTCGCCGGGCTTCAAGAATTCATAATACACAATACCGCTCTGGTCCCACCAGACACAGAGCATGGTCTTCTTGCCGAAGCGATTTGGCCTTGGTGTTGAAGGACCGGCTTCCCCAGGTGAAAGCCACGATTTTTTCGGCTTCGGGTTTTCAAAATAAATCCATTTTTCGTCACCCGTCACAATTCGATGCAAAAATGATTTCCTTTCGTGGCGTTGAAGCAGCACTTCACAAGTGACTTTGCGATTTTCTATTTGACGTTCATTCAAATCGTGTGGGACCCATTTACCGAGTTTATTGATCTTCCCTATTACTCGTAAACGTCTGCTGATTGTTTCTTGTGACGGATGTAATGCTTCTGCTAATTGCCGTTGAGTTTGAATTGGGTCATCATCCAATAACTCCTGCAATTGCTTGTCTTCGCATTTTTGTGGTCTACCAGAGCGCTCACTGTCTTTCACATTGAAATCACCACTTTTAAATTGTCGAAACCATGTCTCACATGTTCTAATCGATGGAGCGTGTTCACCATATGTTTCTACCAGCAAACGTTGACTTTCAGCAGCCTTTTTCTTTTGATTAAATAAGAAAAGCCATGCGTGCCGCAAATGTCCTTTTTCAGGCACAAAACTCGACATGATCACTGACCGATAAAACAAAGACGCTAGTTTTTGGCGGACTCAACTTGTGTGTGTTTGTAGGTTAATGTCAGACGAACAAAATGACGTATGTGTCAAATTAATACGCTGCGTACTTTTCGCTGGCGCCATCTCTTAGTTAAACCGGAAAAAACTTATGCATACACCTGGTATATGATGTGTATAAATTCCTAACGTAAGAATTACGAACTTATATTTGCTTCTAGGCCCAAAATCTCGCGACTGCACCCGTGAACCGCCGACGTATTTCCTAAACCAACTAGATTGATGACGGTCTCGGTACAGTGCATCGTGCGAAGCGATAAACGTTTAGGTCCGACTCATACCCTGTTTTTTTTTCTATTTTTACTGTTATTATCCTCGAATTTTTGTTATTTTTGTCAGTGTAATTGTATTATTAAAAGCTTACCTGAATCTACCGTGTCCTTCTCCTCCTCCCCCTCTTCCTCCTCTTCCCGTTCGTCTTATTCTTCTTCCTCGTCGTCCGTAATGCTATTGGTATCATCGCTTGGACCGTATTGTCGCAATGGACACTGAGTATGGGCTGCAAAGCAGGTTCAGTCATCCACCCCCGTCGACGAATAACACGCCCTACTTAATCAATAATTATTTATGATCAAACAGTCCAATATTATCCGCATCAACTAAATCGTGCTGATGAAACTCGCACATTTCCCATAGGGTGATCTGTAAATTGCTTCTCCCCGACCGCGAACACCGCCTATGCTTCAATAAAAACTCTATCAATTTTATTATCTATGAGCGCTTAACCACTCTGACCATGATTATGCTGTTAGAGTAGTAGTAGTAGTAGTAACAACAGTCAATCAGACAATTAACTAGAGATTTTTTCAAAGCGGTACGCTTTTATATATATATATATTCCTTTAATACGCTCGTTCTCTCTTTCTCTCTCTGCATATACTGCAGCGATCTGATGAATACGACTAACTAAGAAGATGGCCGCACACGATCACTTTACAAAAGCAAGATCCGTGAAAATATTTAGCTACGGTGATGTAGATGTAAGACCCCGTCATGTACCAAGTTGTCATATTGTTTTCATCTAATTTCAGGGCACTCGGCCATGAGGAAAATGATCAAATTTCGTCGACGAATATTATTCAATTTTCATGACATCTGTATGTCAATGCTATTTCATGCTATCTGTATGTCAATGTGTCAGTATGCCCATACGTCTGCGAGAGTATGCAAATGATTTGGGATATGATTGCTGCTGCTATTACAAAGCTGTTAAGGAGAATGCGACAAATTTCAAAGGACATTGGTGAGCCATTTTCAGTCGTATGTTTTGTAGTATCAAAAGAAGAGGCAATGCAATTAGACGGTGGGGGTAATCTGTACTATAAAACGGCGTATGAACACCGCCGAAATGAGAGAGATTGATTGATTGATTGATTGATAGCTTATTTATGCCTTGGTTACCCTTTGGCAACATGTGTATAAGAACAATTAAATTATAATAAATATAATTAATATATGCTATTAATTAGAAGAATATATCAGGGGTACAAATTGAAAATGCGGGTTTGATAACAGATGGCGTTACTAACGCTATACGCATCAGGCAGTACTGTGACTATGTTCATGTCAAAGCTACGTCTTATAGCTTTAATTTTCAGTATGTGTCAATTTGTCGCAGTGTCAAATTCATAGTTTTTTTGAGCTCTCAATATGTCGAGTTTCGTGCCAACAAAACAGCATTTGCGGAAAGTTTTAATTTACTTCTTTAATTTGAAGAAAAGTGCTGCTGAAGCACATCGATTGGTCTCCGAGGCTTATCCGAGTCATGTTCCATCGGTTTCAACGTGCGAGAGATGGTTTGTGCGGTTTAGAAGTGGTGATTTTGACGTTGAGGACAAAGAGCGGCTGGGCCAAGTGAAAAAGTTTGAGAATGCTGAATTGGAGGCAATACTCAATGAAGACTCGTGTCAAACTCAACAAGAGCTCGCAGATTCATTGGGAGTGACACAACAAGCCATTTCCCATCGTATAAAAGCCCTCGGAATGATCCAAAAGCAAGGACATTGGGTGCCGTATGAGCTGAAGCCGAGAGACGTCGAGCGCCGTTTTTTTGCATGCGAACTGCTGCTCGAACGGCAAAAACGGAAGGGTTTTTTGCATCGCATTGTCACTGGTGATGAAAAGTGGATCCATTACGATAACCCGAAGCGCAAAAAAGCATATGGTTACCCCGGCCATGCATCATCATCGACGGCCAAACCAAATATTCACGGCGCCAAGCTCATGCTCTGTATTTGGTGGGACCAGCTGGGTGTGGTGTATTATGAGCTATTGAAATCGAACGAAACCATCACAGGAGCACTATACCGAACTCAATTGATGCGTTTGAGCCGCGCACTCAAAGAAAAACGGCCACAATACGAGCAAAGACACGACAAAGTAATTTTGCAACATGACAACGCTCGGCCACATGTTGCAGCGCCGGTCAAAACATACCTACAAACGCTGAAATGGGAAGTCTTACCCCACCCGCCGTATAGCCCAGATATTGCTCCTTCCGATTACCACCTTTTCCGATCGATGACACATGGCCTAGCTGACCAGCGCTTCCATTCTTACGAAGAAGCCCAAAAATGGGTCGATGACTGGATAGCAGCCAAGCCGGCCGAATTTTTTCGCGACGGTATCCGTAAATTGCCAGAAAGATGGGAAAAAGTTGTGGCTAGCGATGGACAATACTTTGAATAATTCATTTGTTACCATTTTTTCAGAATAAACGTTCAAAAATAGAAAAAAATCCCGCATTATCAATTTGTACTCCTGATAGAATTAGTAAAATTAGAAAATAACTAGTTAATAAATCAAACATAATTAAGAAATAACAAAGTATCAAATTCAAATTATAATCTAAGTAACAGAATATTAGAATCAAAAACAAATCAATTAACAATGTCTAAAAATTTATAAAATTAAAAATTAAAAATATATAAAATATATTGTATATAACTATAGATAAAAATAAAATAAAATAAAAAATAATAATAAAAATAAATAAAAATAAAAATAAAATATTAAACCAAGTCTACATGGTCAAAAAGGTGAGCATATAAACGTATCTTAAATATATCTAAGCTAGACGATGAAGTAATAGTTGTCGGTAAAGAATTCCACAGAGAGATTCCTGATATGGAATACGCTTGTTGGTAAGTCGTTGTGCGATACGAAGGTGTAATAAATATGGACCTTGGTCTCCTCTCAGAGCGCTGAGACATTATACCCTGACTTTGGAACAACTCTAGAATATAGGCTGGTACTTTTTTACCGATAACATTGTACATAGAAATACCGAGAAAATAGATGCGTCGTGATTTAACAGTAAGCCAGCCAAGTCTACGCCTATAAGGTGTGATGTGCGTATCAAGTCGGAGATCAAAAATAAAGCGAATGCAAGTATTTACGAGCCGTTCGAGTGTTGTGTTCAGTTCTTCAGGCCATGATAGACTAGACAACAATAGTCTAAAAGAGGGAAAACAAGAGAAGTAATTAGCAATGTTCTTAATTCCTGCGAAAGCGCAGTTCGATGGAATTTTAATCTGTAGATGATAAAGTTAACTTTTTGTGAGATATTTTTGACTTGAGTTCGCCACGATAGGTTACTATGTACCATCACTCCTAAGTTTCGCACTTCATTAACAAAAGAGATAGTCGCGCCATTTAAAGAGATTGGTGATATTGCGCTGAAGTCGAGTTGCCGAGAATAGGAATTGCTACCTAGTACAATAACTTTCGATTTGACTATATTAAGTTTCAAACCGTTAATAGCTGCAAAGTCAGCAATGGCGTATACATCCTCGGATATTAATTTCAGGCCTTCGGCTAGTTGAGATAGTAGGCAGCCCAGGTAAATCTGTGTATCATCAGCGAAAATTATGTGTTGAGAATGATGAAGAACACAACCTATGTCGTTGATGAAAAGCGAGAAAAGTAGCGGACCAAGGACCGAACCTTGAGGCACTCCTGAGGTAGTAGATAGCCAGGAAGAGCAACTACCATGCTCATCTACCACCGCTTGTGTCCTCCCTGTCAGATAAGAAAAAATCCAGTCAAGTACTGGTTCCGCAAACCCTATTTTCTTGAATTTCAAGAGAAGTGCCAGATGGGGGACAGTATCAAACGCCTTACTAAAATCAAATAGGATTAGGATGGTAATATGCCTTTTATCTATATTTCGCCTGACATCTTCACATATGCGCAGTAGTGCAGATTGTGTACTATGACCGCTTCGATACCCTGTTTGACGTGGGTCGAATATATTATTCTCCTTAATCCAATCCGTAATCTGCCTGTGCACTAGTCGCTCAAGTACTTTCGACAGCTCACTAAGATTCGCTATCGGTCGTGTATCAGACGGAGAGAGGGGTGTTTTAATCTTAGATAATGGGCGAAGATAAGCTTTCTTCCAGCACTTCGGAAACTCGGACAATTGTAGTGACATATTAAAGATATTCGTTAGTAATTGACATGAAGCCTGGATTGATTTAATTACTGAGAATAGCGAAATTTTATCAGGACCAAACGTAAAAGACTTAGAACTAGAGCAAGATGTGATAACGGAGCAAACTTGGTCTGTGGTAATTTCAGTAAAATGGAATACATTTTGTGGTGGCTGAACAACTGAACACAGAGTACTAAACTCACTATAAGAACATGGCGGTAGTTGACTGGACACAGTTGAATAAAAAGCATTAAGTTCATCGGGTTCAAAGAAGTTGAGCGGAGATGGACGTGAAGACTTAGATAGACCCAGTGTTGCTAGCGTCTTCCATACATTATTCGGTTCAGTAATATCAGTCAATTTCAGAATATAATACTGATTTTTGGCTTGTTTTAGATCATTCTTAAGTTGGTCTCTATGTTCTTTGAAAATAGATAGATCTAGAAGGTTGTTTGATCTTCGTGCTCTAGTATATAATCTATTTTTTAAAGATATGCGGTCTCTCAAGTTTTGTGAGAGCCAAGGCGCAGGCGGTCGACATACACGAAGAGTTTGTAACGGTGCATAATTATCTAAAGATCTTAAAAATATCTCTGAGAACGTATTAACAATCATATTAATACTGTTTGGTGATGTATGTCTTCTTAAATTATCAATAGAATTTAAATTTGGATTGCAGTCGCGAAGAATGGGAATATTAAAACTATTTGACAATGAGTCACAAAAACCTGTGACATCTAGATTTTTATAAGCACGGCGAGTGATAGTGCGATTGATTATGGGTTTAGTATCAAACTTGTAACGCAGTTCTAACAGGTCATGGCCTGCTATGTACGGTGATTTTGACTTGACAAACGATTGTATCTTATCTTCGCTATCGATAATGAACACATCAATCCACGAGTCTGAGGTCGGAGTGTGATGAGTCGGTAGTGAATCAACAATGTGAAGCGACTGTGAGAAAGCTAAATGACGTAGATATTTCGACTCATAATTATTACTAGTTAGATCACAGTTGAGATCGCCAGCAATAATAATATTGTTATAAGCATGAGAAAAACAAGATAAAGATTGCATGAAATCTCCAAGCATTCGACCTTTCGGTCGTCTATACACAGATGCGAACAACAGTTTCTCTGAATTTGAGCCTGTAATTTCAATAATTAAATATTCTGGTCCATTCGAAAACTCTATCGGCGAAGATGTCAAAACTTTAGCTTTTAGGGACGAATGAACATAGCATGCGACACCACCTCCTTCTCTACCTTCACGATCATTGCGTATAAGAAAGTAATCATTTATTCGTACTAAGTCATCTAAAACATACGAATGAAGCCACGTTTCACACACAGAAATAATGTGGAAAGCGTGTTCGGCAATGGTCGATTGAATGAGTTCCATATGTGCTCGCAGTGAATTAGCATTGAATTGAGCGATCTTTTAACATGGAGACGACAATATAGGAGAAGCAACCGATCGACATGTAGGTAGTCAAATTAGTTTTTCTAAATCTGCAGGTGTAACAATGCTGATCGATGGATGACCCTCGCTTTTTCTAACATAAATTACTCCCGAGCGTGTCCACACAAATTTGTATTTTCTTTCAGCCGCTCGTGTTTTTGTAAGGCGTAATAGATTATAGAGCGCTGCAGGAAGGTACTCGTTTACATATATTGAACCACGTTGGTCTGTACCAAAAACTTCACTAAGCGGTAGGTTTTTTTTGGCTCGCTTTTTGCCGATGATATATTCTCTAACTTGTTGCGATTTTAAGGTCACTAAATAAATGTTAGGAATATTATGATTCGCATTAGATGTCATTGGTGTTGAATTGTTCTGTCCTATGATCGAACGATTTTTATTTTTGTCGAAGCTGCGAGTTTCTAAGACGTCACTTAGGAGATTCGTGACACCAAGAGCTGAAACACGTAAAGGTGGTAGGAGAGTTCACACTGCCAACCGTAGAGTTTACACCACTTTATAATTCGAGTAATATGTTTCGAATACACACATTTAAACCGTGCGCAGAAGATCGACGTGGTGGCAAACTAGCCTCGAAGTATGTCCGTTGTGAGGAAGCGATTGTCCGTTTTTTAAAACACAATTAACTGGTTTTATTCTTGGTGCATGTTGGACTATTTGAAGTCATTACTAAGTAAGTTCACTGAGCAACTAAAGAGCTATCACAAAAGAATATTAAACTTCCCTCTCCTCGCACAAAGTGGTTAAAGTACATAGCGCTTCGGTACACGTCTATTCACGTCAACCGTAGAGAGAGAGAGAGAGAGAGAGAGAGAGAGAGAGAGAGAGAGAGGGAGAGAATTTTGTTGAAATCTTTTCACCCTGGCTGCGGAAAAGCGTATCTTTCGTCTAAATCAGCTAATACTTGCTGTGTTTTGCATTTATCCAATATGTCTAACTTGAAGCGATCACCACCATCATTCCATAAAAGTTCTGCTTTAACTTCAACCCTATCTGCGAATATACAGCAATCATCTCACGTAGATCATCGACGTACACTTGATACGTCTAAAGATTTAATCGGTTCGCCTGTTAATGTTGCGAACGCTGCTCAGCAGTGTTCACCTACGAGTCAACAACATGCGCTTAACATGTCAGATAGAGAACTCCTCATAACCATGCATGCCAAACTCAGTGCTTTCATTGCTAAGCAGACAAATGTAAACAAAGATCACACCGATAAGCTAGATTGCATCCAAAACCATACAAAATTACTCGAAGCGCATGAGTTAAGAATTTCACGCCTTGAAACAAACAATGTTCAATTATCTCAGCAGAATGTTAACCTATCATCTGAACTCGCGATGATTGGGACTAACTCCTCAGTTTCGGCGATTACACCGTCTCGGTCTGCTGAGATAACTCTTTCCGGAGTGCCTCTCTCTATCGACGATTCTAACGAGGTGTAATAGTTGAAAAAGTTTTTCGTGCCCTTGGAATCTCAAACCTCCTCGGTGATGTTTTAGACATTCGTTGTTTCAACAATAAGAGGAATTTTTCGACTACTGAGCAAACTAATAGTGATTCTTCCTCATCAGCGCTAAACCAGAGAACATCGAAGTCTTTGATACTGACTTTAAAATCTCATCATATTAAAGATTATATGATCAACATAAAGCGAACAAAAAAGAATCTGTCCCTCAGAGAAGTTTTTGGTCTGGACAGTAAAAGAGTGGTATTTATAAATGAGTTTCGTCCTGCAGCACTTTACAAGCTTCTACGCCTCACTAAAACTCGAGATTCTGAATGCAATTATAAATATGTATGGGTTCGTTCTGGCAAGATTCATGTTCGTAAAAGAGATAGGCAAGCGCCAGTTATCATTACCGAGGAAACTGACTTACAAAAAATAGTTTGACTACCACAGTCAAATCCGGTTCTATCGCTTCCCTCACCATCTTCGTCGCTTTTAAAGGTTTTCCAGTAGATAAGCTAGGCCGGTTCAAGCACACCACCTGGGCAGGTGTAAATTTACCTGTGCTCGGTCGTTAATTATCCTAGAAACCCACTTTACCCACAGATGGTAATAACCGCCTGTCGGTAATTATCTTATGTCGAAATTGTTGTCTACTAGTTGTACTATCTACTGTAGTTGGTGCTACAGTCGGATAGATCAAGATCGATATTTCCATAATGGTTGCATGGTATCCAGTTAGATGGCGCGAGGTTCTATGTAGACTTACTGTAGTCGTGTACTGACCCAGCCTCCCCTACAGTCAGTAACTCACTAGATCATGGTCGATAAATGCGCCTGCATCTACCGCACCAACGAGCTCACTGTACCGATCACTGTAAATAAGTGACCTACTAACTCACAGTGAGACCTCGCGGGGCATTTGGGATTGGGATATCCTGATATCGGGATATTGGGAGATTCGATCTCTTTGTTGATATTTTACCGACAGTCAGAAATTATCTTACGCTAGTAATTATCTGATGTCGGTACTGTTATAGATAGAGCCACAGTCGGATTCTATAGATCACGTTCGATATTCATGGTAAGGGAGACTTTATCATGGTAAGGAAGACGTTATCATGGCAAGACAGACTTTCTCTGCTGTCATCGCTTTCGGATAGAACGCACCAGAGGAGGATTCGAAAGAATTCGAGATAAATGCATTTAGTATATAAAAACTTATTTTATATTGATAATGATTCTCTGATAGTCTTCAGCAAATCCAAGTATCATGGAGAGTGGGACACAAACATCAAAGTGACCAGTATCATTAGTGAGCTGTTTGGTTTCGTCGACATCAAGCCAACCAGCATTTTCAATCATTGCGCTTCCACCAGGATTGAAGGATGCATAGCCTTTCATGAGGCTGGTTATACCAACATTCTTAGATCTATCAATCTCAATGGCATTGATCTCGTAGCGAATTTCTTCAAACAGATTAAAAATAGCATTGTTCACCAGCTTCGTTGCTGTCACAGCAGCACCGGTCGCTTTCGACAATTTACCACACACATGTAGAGTACTTCGCAAGGGCAAGAGGCATAGATCTTGATGTTGAATGGATATACGGATTTCATCACTGTTATTGAAGGTTGATGTATAAGGTTGATGTGCATGTATCTCATAATGCGCTACGGATTCGTCGAATGCGACGGCTGATTGCACGTGTAACGCCCCCTTCATTGCAGCAAAATATAACGCACGTAATTTCTGCCACCAACAATAACTCGAAGCCCTAGACTTTTTAGGAATTGAACGTTGCGACGTGTGATCGTCTTGGTGGCTCGAACGTGACTAGTTGCTCGATGACATTTTAGTCCTCTTTTATATGCCTGCGCCACGTTATTAGTATTATTATTATCATTATTATTATTATTATTGAAGATGATCCCCATGATTAGCTATTTGGCTTCTTTAATGTGTAGTCTAATGGTGATAACTTCACCGCAAAAATTAACTAGTTCTCCGTCTTGATCGACTATGCGTAATTGCAGATGATCAATGATTCTCACGGCTATTGGAAGGTAAATGACGTGTGATGGAACTTCAATAATCTTATACCCCGGTGGTACTGCCGGGAAGAATTCATGGATCGTATGAACTTTATGCTCATTGATGTATGTTCCTGAAGTAATATTGCACTCAACTCGCAATGCATTGATTTTCAGAATAGCAACAGGTAATTCTGAGCTATGAGAGATATGAGCAGGTAACTCACGATGTGTAAAACCAAGTAGTCTAGCAATCGAGTCTTGCGGACGAAAATCAATGTTTTCGCTGCACTTTATCACGCTTCGTAGAGTATTGTTATTAGGCTTCAAACTAATGGTAATAGGTTTAGATGCAAGCTGTTCTTGCAAGTACACATCAATGTCTTCAATCTCGTAACTTCCTGTAGGTAACACCATCACTTCTTTACCCACATAGATTTTGTTTTTCCCAGTATCGACATTGGGTATAGAATTAAAAGATAGTGATTCCAGTAGCCCAAGGTGATAGTTCTTGCTAGGTGAGAGCTCAGTTGGTGGAAAGTATTGTGCCTCTAATATAGATGATGTTCCAGATAAACTGAGAGTCAATGAATCTCCCATGATGGTTCACACTAGACTGATACGATAAGTACCACTTACTGATCCTTATATAAGAATTTTAGGCAAAGATGCCCACACTCATATGTATAAAAATCTTAATATCTCTTATGATTATACTTGATAACATTAGCGGGACCGAGATAATCCATTAGATCGTGTGGAGGCCGAAGATCACCAAAACTATCAAAGTAATCAACATTTCGGCCATTTTTCCGATAAGCCACCCAATGAGTACCTGGGCCATCTTTATCGTCGAGATTAATTATTCCAGATTCATGATAATGCGGTGCATCTGATGGTAAGTCATTTCTCATAAATGCACCACGAAAATTAGGAATTTCACGTGCATACTTGAGTAGATCAGCGTCTGTCAAAGCACGGTTTGGCAGTCTTACTTTGAGGTTTTTTGTTTTTTTATTTGCTCCGTTTTGTGCGGCTTGAGATAGAGACCTTTACCTAGCGCGATAACCTCAATCATCTTATTATGCCTTTGACTTTTCGCCAATTGCTGTGTTGCAGCTTTCGCATCATTTACAGCTTTTTCCCATTCCAGCAGCGCTACCAGCCAATGCACCAGTTGCACTTAATCCAGCAAATAGTGGAATAAGAAGAGGCAAAAATCCTCCAACTTTTTTCGGTCCTAGCAGAATACGAGGCACGCGTACATTTTTTTTCCCACCAGCTGTCTTGACAGCAGCACGAGCACTCTTTAGTGCCGATCGAATAATTTCTTGTGTGTTAGAACCTGTCGATTTTGAGGCAGCTTTAATTATCTTGGAAAGCGTGGTTGGAGGTTTGGTCTTCCTCTTCCTCTTCTTTATACCCATGCTAAACTTAGCCTTTATCTTCATGGCGTTTGTAACAGCGTAGGCTGCAACCTTTTCACTTACACGAGCGTCGTTTGAAAATACGCGATGCCAAGCCTTGTCAGCTAAAATTTCATCGGCCTTGATGCGATCCTCAATGTTTTCACGATTCTGTGAGTATGCGATATCGTGTTCCTTGCAGGCTGCGTCTAGAGAATTTATCCCAGGATCACCACCAGCAAGACGTTCCGCTAGTTTTGTGCCTGGTCCACAGTATTGATAGCCCGGTAAATGAAGCTCGATAGGTAGTTTGTTGAGGGCTTTATTCAGCAGACCGCAACCTTTAGGCATGATGCTTACACTAGAAAGAGCAGTGAACGAATGAGGTTCAGAGTATATAAGCATAGTATTTATACCCTAAACCATCAGTCGCTGTCAACATGGATTTCAGAGAGCAACCGCTCTCGCTGCCGGTAATGAATTTTGATAGGCTAGCTGAAAGGAAAAAAGTATGCACACGTCATGGTCCACTATTACCCAACAGTATCCGAGCAGTTTTTTGTGGCCCAACAAATTGTGGAAAGACCAATGCATTGCTCACTCTGATTACACATCCAAATGGATTGAGATTTGAAAATGTATACATATACTCGAAATCATTGAATCAACCAAAGTACAAGTTTCTCGAAAAACTTCTGCAGTCTATGAAGGGTATTGGATCTTTTGCCTTTGGTGAACATGATCAAGTAGTATCACCCGAAGAAGCTAATATTAATGCAATCATGATATTTGATGATATAGCCTGCGAGAAACAAGATAATGTTAGAGCCTGTATGGGTAGACATAGGAATATTGACTGCTTCTACTTGTGTCAGTCGTATGACGTATAGATTATCTCGTGGTGACATACAACGACACGAAGCATGGAACTATTAGTATGAAGCCGAGGAACGTCACAGCGGACACTGTTGAAGCGCTAATTCAACGTTTTTCTACTACCAATAAACGAAGAAACCGTGTAGTGAAATTCAAAATCGGTGACAAGGTGCGAGTGAGCAAGAACAAGCATGTTTTCGAGAAAGGCTACATACCCAATTGGTCAACGGAAATTTTCACTGTTAGCCGAGTAATGAGGACGACACCCGCGACGTACAAGCTGAAGGACTAACAAGATGAATCCATCGCTGGCGGTTTTTATAATGAAGAATTACTGAAGGCCAATTATCCAGATGTCTATCTCAAGATTCTCAAGAAACGTGGAAATCGTGCTTATGTTAAATGGTTGGGATTTGACAATTCACATAATAGTTGGATAAATAACGCAGAATTAACTACAGGAGTGAAATAATGAGTCAGCATTTATGTATAATAAAAAATGTCTTTTTTATTCATTGCAAAATAAACACATTACAAAATAACCAATTCGATTTGGTTTTTCTTCTCTTTTTCAATATAGTTTAGATGCAATGTACCATGTGTGACCGTTTCCTTCGTGCGGCTGAACAGAGCCTGATCTTTCTCAAATGCCGTAGAAACATGTTTAGGCAGAAAGATTTGGAATTCATTGTTGAGAGTGGCAACAGTTTTTTGACCATATTTAGTCGTCACTTGGGGCAAATCGGTGACTTTATGCATTTTGTTGATCTGCAGATCGATGATTCTTTTCGTTGGGAGGTAATCGTCTTGACCAGCGAGTTTGTTGAGTGCTTTAATATCCATCATAAATGTCTAATGAAGTTGACTGTAGAAGATGGACGCGAGTATGTGAGAGTGGTGAGCAACAGGTTCCAATACTATTGGCGTAGATTTCTTTAACCTGCTATACGTTTGATGTACGTTTCGTCTGACGGAGTTGACTGCAGAAGACGATGATGAATATGCGAGACTGATGAACAACAGGTTCCAATGTGTTTGATGCGAGTTCCGTCTGATAGAGTTGATTGTGAACTGCTTCCAATACAAGTCTGGTTCAGGTTCTGAAGTATCCTTTAGTACTCTTTAGTATCCTTTAGTATCCCCAAGGTATCAATGGATCAACGAGTAGATACTGTGAACAGTTGACGGTGAAGGTCTGATGGAACTAGCTGCAGTCACACTTTTCATATAGTGGTATTACCCACCACCGATCTACCATGGAGAAGGAGATTCGAGTCGCTGATTGATCAACGGGGTTGCATTCAAGTCTCTGATTGGGCTTCCACAGCAGGCAGTCGCGGAAAAGGAAATTGAAGTAGTTGATTGGGTGACTAGAGTGTGTATGTAAGTGTAGGCATGTATATGTGAGTGGGGTGTGTATGCATGAGTAGGGAGTAGGCTGGTTACGACATGATCGAAGCCGGTTTCAACATGTCTTGCGGTATGCTGTAGTGTCCTCAAGGCAGCGTATCCGTGGTATCAGCAAGAAAATATCGTTTGTCATCATGTGGACTCAATGCGAGCTTTACTTGTTTCTCTGTATAGATAATGTGTATGCGTGACCTTATGACTCGTTGCTCTCGACACTGTGCCCTTGAAAAGGCATTGATGGAAATCATTGAAGGTTATGGTTACTTCCACTACGCCTGTTTTAACACCTTTTACCTTCTTCATATGATCATCGCCATTTACTCGAACGCAATACATTTTGCTGCGTAGACCAGCGAATTCTGTCATAATCTGTCCATTGCACTCATCCTTCATCAATCCCAACGATTTTTTTATTTGCTTGAGGTAGTGCAAATTGATTCTCAGCTGGATAATCAGAGGTATCAAATTTCCGGATATCCCGTCTCATGACATCATATATGTCAGGGCATTGAATCTCATAGAGTAGACTGTCGGTGTCGGTATACAAGAGCTTGCAGTGATCATCGGCAAATTGCGTTTTCATGTAATCATAGTGGAAGTCGTAGACCGACACTTTCGACAAGTCCAGCACACAGAGGCCTATGTAGATAGGTTTGTTGAGATATACCTCTGTCTTCAAAAGCTGTACAGCAATGAGGTTCTCTTCAAAGATTGATCGGCTGTGGAATGTTGGTCTCGCAATAAGGGCCTCAGCACCATAGCGTCCATCCCAGCGTGTGACGAGTTTTACATCCACATGTTTACGAACATTTTCCATCGTCTTGCCAAACACTGCGTTGTTCATGAGCTTGAAGAGATTTTTCTCGAAATCATTCGTTGCTTGTTTCCGCATATCGCTATTTAAGTCAATGTAGGATTTTAACCACGGCCTCTGTTTGAACTTCAACACTCGATGATTACGTTTGAGTTGTAGACCATACTTGAGCGCCTGCTTTAGATTCCGATAGTGGATAACGTAGTTGCTCTTGAAGTCTAATGTTGTCATCAGTTTGATCTGCGTTGAACCTGGTGCACTTTTGTGTTCAGGACATATTGGTAAGTCTCGGTGGGTATCATGAAGGCTTACGGGATAATCCAGATCGACTTCCAGGATGTATCCTTCTGATGCATCGTCCTCGATCGTTTGAAAATCAATATTTTCTGGATTTTCCACCCATGTGAAGTCTCCATATGGGAGCGATTCCATCATCGCCCAACCGTAAAGATTGTTGACGTCAAAGTACATGAGATAATTGGGGGGCTCTTGAGGCTTATAATTGTTCATATACTTATTGTTCGCTTTGGCATAACGGTTGCAGCACTGACTCACGCCGCCCCTCACTCCTCGCTCAACGAACAGATGCATCTCCACGTCCGTGAAAAGTTCCAACTCAATCTGTGTGAACTTAAGCATAGCGTCCCACGTGAATCCTGGTGTTGTGTAGTAGTGCGCAGGGTCCAGACCATACGCTCTGATGCAATTGTCACGAAAATTCTCAAACACATCGGCTAAGAGGAGAACATCAGTTTTCAGATAGAGATCTGAATATTCACCCAAGTCATGAATGTTGAACTCTTGCTACACTCTCTTTGCGTGCTCGTAATCGTCGTCTGTGATGTCGCTGTCGTTCAACGTACTATGGAAATCTTCTTTACTCGGAACATTAAGCTCATCCAGTTTCTGTACAACGTCAACGTATTCATATGGGAATACGCCTTTCCTCGATAGCAGCTCAATCTTATCATCAGGAAGTTGTGGAAATTCGCGCCTAACAATCTTCAATTCCGTAAGGTATGAAGCTAGTTTTTCTAACGATGAAGCCATAAAGCGGAACGAGTCGATGAATCGAAAACTCACATCGCTTCCATCAATGGGCTTTTGAAAGGCGATGTGACGTTCCTTCGTTTGTGACAGTTTATCCACACGACCATCGAAGCATGTTGCGATTTCACGTATAACAAAATGTGAATCATATCCCGTGAGGTTGTGGAAGACCACGGGTATCACTCGTGAGTCTTGATAAAGTAAGTTGCACTCGTTGTGTACCGGTCCTCTGTATCTAGGTGTACATAAATATGTATTATATTTTCAATCTTTATTATTATTTGAATAAAAAAAGGGTTATCAAAATACATACTGTCCAGTCAAATGGCAGTGATCATGGACTCGATCGTTGGTGTATAAATTCCTGTTACAAATATGACACGTAGTTGCCATATGAAACTGTGTTCTCTGCTCGAATGATAGCTTCGACATCGGCTTCGGATTCATGTACAGCTCTGCGAGGTCCGTGGCCAATTGTTGCAGCTCCCTCACGAACCATTCCGCAGGCTTCACACCTCTGTAGCTGTAGTAGCTCGATTTCAGGGTATCGTAACTGCAGTTTAGGTAATACCCAACGCTGAACGCCTCGTGCTTTTGGTACGCGTTTTCATCTCGGATCGGTTTGAGTAAGCATTCAAAGTCCGCGTAGACAATAAAAGGTACTTTCTCTTTATTGCTATGATTTTTAAAGCGAAGAATTTTTTTCCTTACTGACGGCATCATAACTTTGCATTTGTTTATCTTCCTGCAATCCTCTTCATGTGCGGTAAGCTTGTCTTCGTTACGAAAGTAGTGCAGACAGCGGTCGCAAATATGATGCTTGTGAATACGTTTCGATAGCTGTATCGAGACTAAACGAGACAAGTGTTTGATCCACACGTAATGGAATCTCGGTAGTTGGTATACTCTATCAGCATCTTCTTTTTCTTGCTCTTCGTCCTCATCCACGTAGTGATCTTGCATGAGAAGAAGGTTAACGTGCAGAGTTTTTTTCGTAGACGTTACATGTAGAGGAGTGGTCACGAACTTTCTCATTCGTTTCTTCAGAATGTAGATGTTGATTGATATGCCATTATTCTTCTCAAATTTGTTGAAATGATGTGGCATCACTGGAAAGTCGATACCAGTGAAGTTGAGCTCATGCGTATATCTCTCGTATGTAGAAACTCGATTAGGATTATGTACTGCCGGATGTAATGCCGATAGTACAGCCCACTTGAAGCATATGTTGTCAGTATTTTTCACATTGACGCATGCATGCTTATTTTGAATCTCGATTGGGAGATCCATATAGGAGCTACCTCGCATTGGATTCAACTTGTTGATGTTTACTGTGAGATTGATGATAGAATACAGCGTCCATCCAGAATCTTGTAGCTCAAATTCTTCAATTTCCCTCTGAATCGGTGCTTGGATGTTGACAGTAAACCAATCTTTGATTGAAGTTGCTGGATAAATCGCTTCAGTCTTTGTGTTGAAGTGTTTCACTTCAACAATTTCGTCATCATTCTTCATTACCTTAAATTTTGCTGCTAGTACTGCATATACCTTGACTGCCGTCTTCTCGATCTTCAAGATACTTTTTATTTCTTCATGGAAAAGTATCAAACAGTCTTCTAAGAATAAATTGACATCGACGTGCTTTAAGTTGGTGATAACTCCAGTCTTGATGCGCTCATTGAAAGCTGATAGTAGGTTCGACCATCTTACTCGATCCAAGATTCCTTTTTCATCAGTCCTCTGCAAGCCTGAACCTTGTTTTATCAAACGTTCTAGTTTGATTTCGATACCTTTCAGGAAACCAATCATGAACAAATACTTCTGACGTTCAGCAACTGTGGACCCCACCAAAAATTTTTCTATGGATTTGATGACTGCAGCAAGCCGTTTGATCCACCCTGCGATTTCATCTGATTTTTGAGTTTGAAGAAGCTCCAAGATATCCTCCCACGTCTTCATGACTGCATTGCGCTCCTGGAGATCCATTCTGATCCAAGTATTTCGAAATACTTTGCTTTAACGAGAGTGACTTTGGAGTAAATTGAATGGTCGCTTTGGGATGAGTCTCTCTTGCGGAAGAACTTGTATTTATCCTCACGAAAAGTAGTGAGATGTTTCGAACTCGTAGCTAATTGGTCGATATTCATGAATGCATTCATTGTTCATGTCTGCGTTTGAATCTAAAAAAGTGGTGGGGAGACTACAAAGTCGTTGCTGATTGGTCGATATCCTCGAATGTATCCATCGTTCGTGACTGCATAATAGCTCACAGTAGAGGCGACAAACGGGTATAAACGAGCTGGAAGCGTGACTGTTGGCATCAGTTTATTCATCATGGAGTACATAGTAGACGTCCAAGGCTTCAAGCGACCTTTCACCGAATTCGTATTCAAAGAGATGGGTGTCATTCCTCTCGATGATGACGTCTTACCATCAGTCTATCTATTTGAACCGCCACACAAATGGAGTTTCCTGCCAGCCAAATACAAGAGCAAAAATCGGTGGCTGGAAGCAAATTACCATGGCATCCCCTGGGTCAACGGTGATATACCATATGATGAAATCAGCGAGACTCTTATCAGCCTTCTACGCGATGCGAGCAAGATTTATATGAAGGGCTTAGAGAAGAAACGTTGGCTGGATAGAATCCTTCCAAACGTTTGCAATATCGAAGACCTGGGATGTCCCGCGCTGGCAGCATTACCAACTAATACTGACATCACATGTACGAATCATCCAATCATGAATTGGATTCCCCACTGCGCAGCTCACAACGTGCGTATGATGAAAATGTGGCTTCTTGACTTACGCAAACAGATGGCATCGGTTGCGTCATCTAGTGGAATCATCGCAAACCCAACTGTCAACTGCATCATAAATGATACAACTACTCTAAAAGGCTACTACGACGAGTGTGATTTCTCATTGTAAATACTTACTCATGAGCTTTGTACACTCGACAATAAAAAATTCTACGTTATTTTTATAAATTAAAAAATTGTTGTTGAATTACTGCTCCTCCTCCACCCTCCTTCTTTTCCGAACTAGAAATCGAGCTGAAATTAAACAACTATGACGAAAAATCTTTGTGAATTAACTACAGTCGCTGTTCTCAGGATAACTGCTCTACTCTATAAGTTCGATTATCAGCAGTGGTTTCGATGAAGCTGATATTTAATATCGAGTCATGATAAATTCTCTACAGTTATCGGTTAGATCACAAAACATCTCTGTCGGTATAGACGTGCTCGCAATAACTGCCTGTGGATTGTCAAGCATCTCTGTTGGTGCAGATGCATATAGAATAATCCCGTGTGGAACGCCACGGACCTTCCCAGCACATCCCTTCTCTAGGCAACAATGGAGAGAGGGCAGTTGACGGTCGACTTAGCTGAGAGGGTTGTAAAGATCACACGTGTGAAGCACTAGGCTCTCCGGCTCTAGGTTCTCTGGCTCGCAATTAAAAAAAAAATCTTCAAATTTCAAATGGTCTATATTATTTTCAAATTAATATCTCATAATGCATGCGGAAATGAAAAAAGCCGAGGAATAAAATTAAACTCTTTTTTTTATTACACTAAAATATTAAAAACTAGATTACAAGATATTAATGTTAAATTAACTTTATTAATAAAAAATTTGAAACTAATATTATATTTACATAAAAATTAAAATCTTCTTGTTCGATTTATAAACTTTTTTCGCATAGTGCTAAATCGGTCCTTTGGTGCGTAAGTCCGAGCACGTTTTCGCGCCAACGGGTCAATTGGCCGCGGTTCTATTACCACCATCATACGATGATGCGGAGGGACGTTCTCATCAGACCCTTTGTTCGCTGCAGTCCTCTTGCAGTCTGGTTGTGGTAGCGGTGGTAGGGGGATCATCTCGACACTGGCTCGACGTTGTCTCGACAATGCTTCGATAACTGTAGCTGGCAGCAGCGGCGATGACAACGTCGGTTGATGGTTCAGCGATTGCAGTGGGCGACGAATCCTTGGGCAAGAAAGCACAGGCCTTGTGCGCTTGCGAACTGTTGCCTCTTCCACTTGAATTTTTACTGCCGACACTTGACGGCGAGGAGGGACGTAAACATTTCTTCCTTCAGTCGCCGCTGGCTTCATCACCGCTGGCTTCGTCACCATAGTTGAATGCTGTAGCAAAGCACCATATTCATCCTCGCTGGTAGGATATGGGTCGTCTTGCAGCAGCGGCAGTCCCAGCGAGGGTGCTGATAAACGATGCAGGTTCGGCTTCGGCGATAATGATTGCTGCTGCTCAATCACTTCCAGCTCGGTTATCGAGGTTGGTTCATTCTGCACCTACTCATCACCTAACCGACTCAGATTCATGGATTGATCTGAGCTATGTTTAACCTGTCTCTTGTATCTTCAGTACTGGAAGAGAGCCCTCTTCGGCCTTTGTCTAAAATAAAAAAGCCTCTCTCACCATCAGACACGCGACCGATAGCTAATCTGTCTGAAGTGTCAAAAGTACTTGAGCGGCTTGTTCATAGACAATTAACTGATTGGATTCATAGCAATAAGATATACGATTCACGTCAATCAGGATACCGTAGCGGGTTCAGCACTGAGTCCGCCCTTCTGCGTATTTGCGAAGATGTTAGGCGTAATATAGATAGTAGACGCATGACCATCCTAATTTTGTTTGATTTTAGTAAAGATTTTGATACAGTTCCGCACCTGCAACTTCTCTTGAAACTAAAGAAGATCGGACTTTCTCATTCGGTCCTTGACTGGATTTTCTCATATCTGACAGGAAGGACTCGAGCAGTTATCGATGATCACGGTGACTGCTCTACCTGGCTACCTACGACGTCAGGAGTTCCACAGGGTTCTGTCCTTGGACCTCTTTTGTTCTGGTTGCACACGAATGACATCGGTTCTGCATTACAAAATTCACAGCATATGATATTTGCCGACGCACCCAAATTTATCTTGATTGTTGTCCGTCACAACTCAACCAGGGCATTAGGTTGATATCTGAAGATGTCCATGCTATAGCTAAATTTGCGGTAACAAATGGTCTTAAACTTAATATTTCTAAGTCTAAGGTTCCTATACTAGGTAGTAATTATTACACCCGTCAGCTGGATTTCTCTGTAATATTACCGATCTCATTAAATGGTGTTATTCTTCCATTCGTTAATGAAGCCCGCAATCTGGGTGTCACTATGGAGTGTAGTTTGTCGTGGAAATCTCATGTACAGCATATATCACAAAAAGTGCATCTTATTATTCACAAGTTGAAATTTCATCGCAATGCTCTTTCCATGTAAGCAAGGAAGTTACTTATCACGTCGCTTATTTTCCCTCAACTAGATTATTGCTGCCTAGTCTACCACAACTTATCGGATGTACTAATCACAAAATTGGAATGCTTTGTCAACTGTTGTATTCGTTTTATCTTTGACTTGCGACGGGACACTCATACCTCAACCTTTAGGCGTCAACTTGGCTGGATCACTGTGAAATCAAGACGTCTTTACTTTCTCGGTATTGTTATGTTTAGGGTTGTCCATCAAAGTACACCAGCTTACATTCAAGAATTGTTTATACGAGTAACAACTCCAGTTGAACGACCCTCAAGGCAGCCTCGATCAAGCTTTGTCATCCCTACACACCGTAGTGTGACTTACCAAGAAGGGTTTTCGCTATCTGGCATTCATTTCTGGAACTCGTTACCATCCAATATTACTACTTCGCCGAGTTTAGATGTTTTTAAGAAACGTCTCTATACTCATTTATTCAACCATGTAGATACATGTTAGCGTTAAAAAAATAATAATAAAATATTTCATAAGTTCAATGTATTTTATATTACCACTAAAGAGCTAAATTACTGTTCACCTGAACTATTTTAGTTTTTGCTTTTATTTTTTCTTTTTTGGTACATGCGTAGTTTAGATTTTTTTTATTGCGTATTCTTAGTACATATTTTCATTTTATTTTTTATTCTAATTATAGTATTTTATATTATATATTTAATCTTACCTTATTCTTAATTTACTTTTGTATGTATCGTTTTGCCAAAGGCTTGCCAAGGCATAATAAACCAATCAATCAATCAATCAATCTCTCTCTCTCTCTCTCTCTCTCTCTCTACTTTACAGGTTTAATAACATGCCCGCGATCAAATATTTCTTAACGATGTGGCAAAAATTATTTCTTGACGATGTGGCACGTTTTTAATACATATATTCATAATAACAAAGTTTCTTTTATGATGAAGGACAATGAAATTTAATCAAACTGTATGGGGTTTTAAAATCTCGAACTGTGCAGTGAATAGTACGCGTGGCCTTACATCAACATTTTATTGAGTTTCGATAAATTTCAATGAGTTGCTTCGTAAAAGTATTCTTTAACCTGGTTGTAATGATATATCACTATCACAAAAGAGAATCGGTCATAAAACCGATATGTCGATGTTATGCCGGTACCGAGTAATTGGATTATTCGGTAGTCGGTATAATATTAAAAGTTATTATTTTTTGGGATCGTTTGCCGATAAGGAGATGGATCTCGAGTAAAAGATGGAAACGCGAATTTATATAAAAGGAAGTATTTATTATAAGCAACGGTAACTTTCCGTTGCCTATTTATATATCAAAGTAAGAAGTACAATAATGCGTTGTTTCGAGTATTAAACGAGGAACCAACCGTTCTCTTTTCAATCTAATTTAATACTATCCTTTCGTAAAGCAGTTGCTAACTGTCTTCACGAAAATCCCTTAATTCGCAATTTTAGCGTTAGCCTTTCGCCCGAACGCCAAGCGAGTCGCTTATGCTGCGTCAGCGTTCTTGGGGTCGTTCATACGATCGGGCATTGGACTTCGTTTCCTGTCTTGAACGAATTCCAATGTTACTTTGCTATGGAATATTCCCGAATATACTAAATACGGAGTGGAATATTCCGCGGCACAACATCCCTCCCCCCTTAAAAGGGAAATTTTTTTCTTTAAAAAATTTTTTCTTCGATTGGTTTCTCGTATTTCCTCTTACAATTTTACTGTTTGATGTTATATAACAATACAATAAAATGTTTCATTTTTTCATTCGTTGACGATGAAGTTTTTCCTCTGCTTCTTATCGTCTTTCGTGCCGAGCGAGTCGTTCTCGGTTGAGGGGACGGGTGCATAACCTGGCCAGCTCGGATCGCGGTTGCTCTTCTGGCTGTTGTCGTCCGATCGGCTCGAGGTTGATGTTTACCTCGGCTGTTGCCGGGGTCGTTGCCTCGCTTGTCCTTGTTGGTGTTCGGTTTCGTTGATACCTATAACATTTAAACAGAACATAGCCAACCAAGGCTATCGGTGCTACTGCACCCAGTGAGTAGAAACTCAGATTATGGATGCGTTGCATCCCGTCTCCGTCGGTATTGAGGTTGTCCAAGATTTGGTCGGCTCGAGCTCCGAGCTTTTGAAGCTCTTCCGGGTCTCGCAGCACGCTCTGCAGTGGACTTGTCCTCTCGGTCTGCTTAGGGGGTGCCTGACCTTCAATTTCCGTTAATTTTAAATCGAACGATGGAAGGTAGTTTTCCCTGATGACCTGCGACGTTCGCCCGATGGTTCTGATACTGAAATCTCGGGCGGTTACTATACATATGCCTATCAATGCCAGTATGCCTGAATTTTTCTAAATTACCATTACTATGTATGACATGTTTTCCTTCGTGCTTTTTCAATTAAACAAGTTTTCATTTTACCTCGTTTCTCTTATTGGAGTTCCTTGCCTTGCGCTTTGTGGAGCTCCCTACCCGCCTTTATTTAGCTTTTATTTCATTTCAGTGCTCTATAAAGAGCTTCAGGCGGTTTGCATGCACTGCCTGAGTTTTTCGTCCCTTTCGGATGACGTAATTGACGGGGGGCCTCTTTTCTACTATTTCGTGAGGTCCCGTCCACTTCGGGGTCAGCTTGGCTGACCGCCCCCTGCGCACCGTCTCGTCACGGAGGAGTACGCGTTCGCCGACGCGGTACTCCTGCACCTCTGCGCCTTGGTCATGCCTATGTTATGCCGGTACCGAGTAATTGGATTATTCGGTAGTCGGTATAATATTAAAAGATATTATTTTTTGGGATCGTTTGCCGATAACGAGATGGATCTCGAGTAAAAGATGGAAACGCGAATTTATATGAAAGGAAGTATTTATTATAAGCAACGGTAACTTTCCGTTGCCTATTTATATATCAAAGTAAGAAGTACAATAATGCGTTGTTTCGAGTATTAAACGAGGAACCAACCGTTCTCTTTTCAATCTGATTTAATACTGTCTTTTCGTAAAGCAGTTGCTAACTGTCTTCACGAAAATCCCTTAATTCGCAATTTTAGCGTTAGCCTTTCGCCCGAACGCCAAGCGAGTCGCTCATGCTGCGTCAGCGTTCTTGGGGTCGTTCATACGATCGGGCATTGGACTTCGTTTCTTGTCTTGAACGAATTTCAATGTTTCTTTGCTATGGAATATTCCCGAATATACTAAATACGGAGTGGAATATTCCGCGGCACAACATCCCTCCCCCCTTAAAAGGAAAAATTTTTTCTTTAAAAAATTTTTTCTTCGATTGGTTTCTCGTTTGAAGTTATATAACAATACAATAACATTTTTCATTTTTTCATTTGTAACGATGAAGTTTTTCCTTTTGCTTCTTATCGTTTTTCGTGCCGAGCGAGTCGTTCTCGGTTGGGGGGACGGGTGCATAACCTGGCCAGCTCGGATCGCGGTTGCTCTTCTGGCTGTTGTCGTCCGATCGGCTCGAGGTTGATGTTTACCTCGGCTGTTGCCGGGGTCGTTGCCTCGCTTGTCCTTGTTGGTGTTCGGTTTCGTTGATACCTATAACATTTAAACAGAACATAGCCAACCAAGGCTATCGGTGCTACTGCACCCAGTGAGTAGAAACTCAGATTATGGATGCGTTGCATCCCGTCTCCGTCGGTATTGAGGTTGTCCAAGATTTGGTCGGCTCGAGCTCCGAGCTTTTGAAGCTCTTCCGGGTCCCGCAGCACGCTCTGCAGTGGACTTGTTCTCTCGGTCTGCTTAGGGGGTGCCTGACCTTCAATTTCCGTTAATTTTAAATCGAACGATGGAAGGTAGTTTTCCCTGATGACCTGCGACGTTCGCCCGATGGTTCTGATACTGAAATCTCGGGCGGTTACTATACATATGCCTATCAATGCCAGTATGCCTGAATTTTTCTAAATTACCATTACTATGTATGACATGTTTTCCTTCGTGCTTTTTCAATTAAACAAGTTTTCATTTTACCTCGTTTCTCTTATTGGAGTTCCTTGCCTTGCGCTTTGTGGAGCTCCCTACCCGCCTTTATTTAGCTTTTATTTCATTTCAGTGCTCTATAAAGAGCTTCAGGCGGTTTGCATGCACTGCCTGAGTTTTTCGTCCCTTTCGGATGACGTAATTGACGGAGGGCCTCTTTTCTACTATTTCGTGAGGTCCCGTCCACTTCGGGGTCAGCTTGGCTGACCGCCCCCTGCGCACCGTCTCGTCACGGAGGAGTACGCGTTCGCCGACGCGGTACTCCTGCACCTCTGCGCCTTGGTCATACGTATTCTTTGACCTCCTTTTCGCGACTTCCAGGTTGTCGCGTGCTACTGTCCATGCAGCGCGTAACCGCTCGCATAGCTCGTGGACGTAATCATCGTAGGCATAGGTGCTGCGGGGCTCCCGTTTCACGGCGGTCGGCAACTCAGCCTCGCGTCCGTACACCAACACGTGGGAAGACAGTCCGGTCCCCGTATGTGGAGTGGTATTGTACGTAAACATTGCGTACGGCAGCCACTCGTCCCAATTTCCCTGATCCTCATCTATGAAATTTTTCAGGTACTCAGCAAGGGTGCGATGTGACCTCTCCAAAGCGCCGTTCGATTCGGGATGATAGGCCGTAGTTTGTATTTTTTTAATTCGCAGCAGTCGACACATCTCTTTGAAGGTCGAGCTGAGGAAGTTCGTACCCTGATCTGATAATATTATTTCCGGCGTTCCGTGCCGGCAGATTAATTCTTCAACGAGCGCTCTAGCGACTGTCGAAGCCTCTTGGTTCGGCAGTGGAATCGCTGCGCTGTACTTGGTCAATGCGTCTTGGATCGTAAGTATGTATTTTTTTTCCGTTGACGCTCTCCGGTAGCGGTCCTACGATGTCGACCGCAACCTTTTCAAACGACCTCGAGGGGGTGTCGGTTACCACCATCGGTACTCGTTCTCTTTTCCTGATTTTATTCTTTTGACAGGATTCGCAAGACGATATATAATTCTCTAGATCTCTTCTCAGGCCGGGCCAGTTGTATTTGGTCCGAATTCGATGTAACGTGCGCCGTATACCTTGATGCCCTCCTATGGGGGTGTCGTGGTATTCTCTAATTATTTTCTGGCGGTCATCGACAGAAGGAGTGGCTACGCCACTGCGGCAGTCGCTATACTCTTTTATCGCGCTGTCTTCATCCGTGCTGCAGGAAGTTCGTGGGCTACGGGCCCCGCCGTGCCTCGCTTCCTCAGCAGGCCTTTGCGGTGCTCTGTCCGCAGTTTCTTCACTCGGTGTGCCCACCGGTGGCTCCGCCGTTGGGTCGCTCTCTCTCTCTCGAGCGGCCTTGCAACGTTTGTCTTTCGCGGCCTTCCGCGCTTCGCGGGTCCGCCATGCTGTGCTGGGCCCGCTCTATCCTTGTTAGCGGTGCTCGCAGTCTTACCAGTGGCCTGCGTATGTAGCTTGCGTGGTCTACCCCTTCCCCGTCCGCACGGCTTTTCGGCGGGGCTGTGGGGTTCAGTAGAGCGTTCTGCAGGCACGCTGCGAATCTCTCTGTCCTCTTCTGGCGCATTGGCCAGAGCGGCCTCTCTCTCTGCCGCGTTGCTAGGCTGGCCCGGGGTATTCTCGGCTCTCCGCTTTGTGCGGCTGTCCGTACCCGGGCGCTTACTGCCCTCTTCTCTCTCGCGGGCGGGCTCGATCTCTCGCTCCAGCGAGCTACTATGGCTATACGGGGTATCTTCGGCCGTCCGCTTTGTGCGGTCTTTCGTTGTGCCGACTTGCCCCGTCGTGCTGTCCTCTTTCGACACACGGACTTCGTTCTTGGCTCTCGCTTGGGCCCTCGTAGTAAGGTATATTCTACTTAGCGCATCTGCATTCGTATTGCGCTTTCCTGCCTTGTACTCTACGTTAAACTCATGTTCCGCCAATTTAATTTTCCAACGCATCAGTCTCGAACCTGGGTCCTTTACTCCGAACAGCCAGGTGAGCGGTTGGTGGTCCGTCACTACCGTAAAACGTGTACCATAAATATATGGTCGGAATTGAGCGAGGGCCCATACTATCGCAAGTAGCTCCTTTTCAGTTGTCGTGTAATTCAACTCGGCTTTAGTCATTGTGCGGCTTGCGTAGCATATTGGCAAATCTTCCCCGATCTTGCCCTGCGAGAGTATCGCGCCGAGCGCCCGGTCTGAAGCGTCTGTTGTCACGACGAACGGCTTTTCAAAGTCCGGATACTGTAATATGGGGGCCGTGGTAAGTGCAGTCTTCAGTTCCTCGAATGCGGCATCCCTTACGGCGGTCCACTCGAATTTAACGCCTTTCTGGGTTAATTCAGTGAGCGGCTTAGCGGTTTTCGAAAAATCTCTGATGAATTTTCGGTAATAACCGGCTAGTCCGAGGAAGGATTGATCTCCTTTTACATCTCTTGGCACCGGGAATTCCTTTACCGCTTCTAGTTTTTGGGGATCCGCTCGCACTCCCTTTTCAGAAATTATGTGGCCGAGGTACTGCGTTTCCTTTCGCAGGAATTGGCACTTGCTGGGTTGCACGGCCAGCTTTGCCTCTCTCAGCCGCTGCAGCACCTCCCGCAGTCGGTCGTTATGCTCCTTGAAGGTCTTTCCATGTATCAGGATGTCATCGAGGTACACGTAGCACTTGACTCCTTGTAGTCCGGCCAGCGCCGAGTTCATTAGTCTCTGGAAGGTCGGTGGCGCGTTTTTGAGTCCGAAAGGCATTCGGTTATACTCAAAATGGCCCTGCGGAGTGGAAAATGCAGTTTTTCCCTTGTCTTGCTGTGCCATCGGAATTTGGTGAAATCCCGAGGCGAGGTCAAGGGTCGTGTAGTATCGGGCTCGTCCCAGCTGGTCCAATATCTCCGTGATGTTGGGCAGTGGGTACGAATCCCCGATGGTGGCCTCGTTTAACTTTCGAAAATCCACTACTACGCGCATTTTTCTCACCCCGGCCGCGTCGGGTTTCTTAGCTACAACCAACAGCGGCGCGTTCCATTGACTCCGGCTGGGTTGGACAATGCCTTCCTCCAGCATTTCGCGGGTCTGCCTCTCCACTTCTCTCTTGTGGGTCTCGGGCAGCCTGTATGGGTGCACCTTAATAGGCTGCACCCCCTCCTTAAGGGGTATCACATGTTCTATCATAGGCGTGCATGGCAGCCTGTCCCCTGGTAGGTGGAACACATCTTCGTATTCCCTCGTAATCTCTTCGAGCGCTTTGCGTTCTTCGTTATTGAGATTTCTCGTGTCTAGCTCTTGAGCTAGTCGTGCGAGGCGGTCTGCCCCTCGCTCTGCGCTGACGGTGCATACTTCGGTCATCGCGGCTTCGAGACCGTGACCCACTGCCGTTATCTCTAGCGGCTCAAGTTCCACCACGGGGCGTTGCACCTCGACTGTCTGCTCGCTGGTGTTTATAAGACTTACTGCACAGCTACTACCGTGCGGCGGCGTGATGCAGGCTCCCATTATCACTCCGTTTCCGAGTTCCCTTTTAGCGAGTAGCCCAACGAATTTGCTCGTTGTTGCGGCATACGTGACTGTCTCACTGCGTGGCGGCAGGGATACTCTCATCGTGCCGTCTAGCAGCGGCATGCAATGCCCGTACAGTTTCAGCGTTTCTCCGTGCAGGATGTCGGCCTTGTGGTATTTGATAAAGTCCATGCCCAGCAGTCCATTAACCCCTAGCGGCACGTTATTCGGGACTATGTAGAACCAATTTTCCACGTTTAGCGCCGGTGTCTCCAACACAATTTTTGCTATGCCAAGGGGGGTGAATTTTTCACCTGCAACACCCTGCAGTTCCACGGAGCACCTGCTCACCATGGTTTCGGCCTTGAGGCAGCCTTCCTTTATTATGCTGCACTGCGCTCCGGTGTCCGCCTTGAGGGTGAGTACCCCGGTTGTGGCCAACGGTGCAATTATGTCGAAGTCGCTGGCCGTAGCGCTGGACGCCGGCAGCGTCACTTGTAGGAGCCGCAGCGTTGTTTCCTTCTGCTTGCGTGCAGGTCTCTGCTGGACAGTTAGCGTATTTATCCTCATGGTTCCCAGCTGGCTGGCATCGGTCTTCGATCGACTTGCACTTGCATTTACCGTGGACCTTTCATTCTTGCCCCCTGAGTCCCTTGGACGTTGGGGATGCTGTGAAGACTGGGCAGGATCGCTTTTGTTCTGCGACAATCTTTTCCTGCAGTCTTTCCACATGTGGCCCCTTTTTTGGCAATAGTTGCACACGACGTCAACGTTGTGAATGGATGTATTCTCGCTGGGCATCGGTAGGCTTACTCTTCCCGATCTGCGGGTGCAGTCTCGAGCCACGTGCCCTGGTTTCCCGCAGGTGAAACAGTTCTCGTTCTGCTGGGATGGTGCACCTTGGGACCTTCTGGGGTGGCTTATTGCTCCACCAACCCCTCCCTTTGGCTGCACCATGTTGGTTATCTCTATGGCCCCAGCCACAGAGTCATGCAGCGTTTGGTAGTTTCTCGCACGCACCAGCACTTGCACCTGGCCGTGCAGGCCGTTCTCGAAGTTGGCCTGTGCGCTTCGTCGTGTGACGCTCTCGACGGTGATCTTTTGATCCTCCGTTTGCAACGGTTCGCAGAGTATTTCGGCGATGTCTACCGTGATTCTCTCCGTTCTTGCCGCATAGGCGGCGATGTCCTCGTTCTGTCCCTGCCGGAGGGAGCTGAACTCCATTTGCAGGGCGGCCAGGGACTTCCGTTGTCCGTACAACGCTTCCAACTCGCTCCTGAGTTGCGCCATGGTGCTAATGGTTTTGTGCTGCAGTTGTCTCGCTGCTGCACCCTCTAGCTTACTCATGACTATTAACTCCAGTAGAGTGTCATGCTCCTCTTCTGCTACCCTGCGGAATATCGTCTCGCAGGACTTTAAGAAGAGCGGCAAAGCCTTCGAGTCCTTGCCGTCGAACGTTTTTACCATTTTTATTCCGAGGCTGAGGCTGAGCATATTTGAGGGCCTCTGCGTCTCTTCGAACCGCGTGCGTCTCGGGGGCAGTGCGGGGGGCGGGATGTCCTCCATCCCTGCTCCTCCTAGCCGTCGCTGGAGCTCGGCAATTTGCTCTCTTAAGGAGTGGATGAGCTCGTACTCGTCCGCACCAACCTCGTTCAGCGTGTCGGCCAAATTCCGTCTTGCCGACGGCGTTTCTGCCTCCCTGAGTTCGCGATCAAGTTCGCGTTGGCCTCGATCGTGCTCGCGCTGCAGCCTTTCATACTGGCGTCGCGCTCTTTGCATGTCGCGTTGGCTTCGGTCGACCGCCTCCAACCGATCGCGTACTCTTGCTGGTACCGACCGGGCTGTTGTACCGGTAGCTGCTGAAAAACCTACACGATCTATGGTTCGCATGTTTTCGATTTCTCGCTCAACCATGTCCTCGGTGATGCGTTCAGGCGTTTGCTCGCCAGTGGCCATATTAAGCAAGTCGTCGCTAGCGTTGCTGTCGAAATCCCCGAACGACGCACCCCTACGTGGGTTTACGCCGAACTGGCCCGTTAGTCGGTTCGCAAGGGCCTCTTGTCTCGTCGAAGGGATTCGCCCCGACGGCGAGAGCTCGAATAGCGCCCTGCGCGCTTCGTAAACTATGTCCCCTACCGCCGCAGCTAAACCGGCTGTGGGGTCTACCTCTTCGCCGGGCAACGTCGTCTCTAGCGAATTGCCCCTATTTCGTGGTCGGGCTCCTCTAGGATCTGACATATTTGCTAATCTCTCGGCGAACTCTACTTTAAAATATTCCCAAATATCGATTCTACACTGGCTTTGGCAAAATTATTAATGTTTTTTTTTTTTCCAAAATTTCAAAATATTTTTTCCTGACTGGCTTTGATTTTTATCGGCAATATGTACTAATAACGTAACCGCCACTTACAGTATGATGATCTGGAAGGCGGTCCTTTCCATTGCGATGTCCTCGGGTGCTGTTCCTTCGGTGCTGTAGACCCGTTGTCTCGTAGCTTCCCTCGAAGGCTGGTCCAGTTATCCTCCCTGGTACCGTTGACCCGTATCTCCGTTGGTTCCTGGGTTCGTCCTTGGTGCGTCGCCAATGGTTACGCGACGGCTTCCCCTCGAGTAGCTGCTTCGCGTACTCGGTTGCACACTTTGTGCGTTTTTCCACGACTTGACGTAACACCGTCAATCGGGATTTTAAGCGGTTGACCGATACGTCACCCCGCACCGACGTTCACTTCACGGCTTCGCGTTAGATTAGTCGGGTTTTCATGAACTACACTGGTGTCCTTGCACGCGTCGTAGTCGTCACTTCAGAGTATTCTCAACTTTGTCCAAAACACTTTTGTCCTAATAAATCACGAATCACTTAACTTCGGCAGATCCCACCGCTGCCACCAAATGTTATGCCGGTACCGAGTAATTGGATTATTCGGTAGTCGGTATAATATTAAAAGTTATTATTTTTTGGGATCGTTTGCCGATAAGGAGATGGATCTCGAGTAAAAGATGGAAACGCGAATTTATATAAAAGGAAGTATTTATTATAAGCAACGGTAACTTTCCGTTGCCTATTTATATATCAAAGTAAGAAGTACAATAATGCGTTGTTTCGAGTATTAAACGAGGAACCAACCGTTCTCTTTTCAATCTAATTTAATACTATCCTTTCGTAAAGCAGTTGCTAACTGTCTTCACGAAAATCCCTTAATTCGCAATTTTAGCGTTAGCCTTTCGCCCGAACGCCAAGCGAGTCGCTCATGCTGCGTCAGCGTTCTTGGGGTCGTTCATACGATCGGGCATTGGACTTCGTTTCCTGTCTTGAACGAATTCCAATGTTACTTTGCTATGGAATATTCCCGAATATACTAAATACGGAGTGGAATATTCCGCGGCACAACATCGAATTTAGTTCAATACATTTTTGCAGTTTCTGAGGCAACCACGACATAATAATTTGCTTCCATCAATTGTTTACCTTGAAACACATAACACCTTAATTTGCTTTGCAGGTAGTCAGGAGTAACAGATATAAGTGTAATGATGCCTGCCTTGCATATGAGTAGACGATTCGAATGAGATATAACACATACTATATAAGTGACATCAGCGCAGTGGTCAGCACTCTTACTCAGTACCTGATCAAGTCGGGTTTGATCCACGGTCATCACCATATATTTTTCTCTTCGATACTGCCATCGTCACTATCATTCTACACATTTCCCTAAATTCTCTATTCGGCCATCACATAATTTTCTAAAAAATTCGTTGTACATACAGGCACTTCGTAATTCATTTTACTATCTTCGGAGATACCTCCTTACCGCTACTTTACACATAAAGTATGAATTAATTATAATAAGACAATAAAAGAGTATTATAGAAATATTGGGATCTTAATATCTATTTCCCGATTTTGTTCCGGGTCTCTACGTACTGAGGTACCCGGGTAATACATATTATTCAGGTATACCGATTGGAAGCGCGTTTATCTGGTTATCACCGGCTAGATCAATGCGAGATGTATGTAGGAATGTGTTAAATTTATCTGGTTATCACCGGCTAGATCAATGCGAGATCTATGTAGGAATGTGTTAAATTTATAAATGAAATGTAGGCACGTTAACCTAAGATATATTCTGATACTGCGATGTGACTGACTAAAAACAGAAATCTTTGCATCCCTAGTTCAATTTGCTATACATTTGTTCCAGGCGGGTGACAGGATTATCGAAGTCGATGGTGTCAATTTAGTAAACAGTACTCATGAACGCGCTGTCCAACTTATTCAGTCAGCGGGCAACTCAATACGCTTACTTGTCCAGTCTTTGGTGAGTTCAAGAAGTATCATTATTGTATATAATGTTATTTGTTGTATGCCAAAGAAACCTATCAAAAAGATGGCTACTATTATATATTTTACCCGCGTTATGCCTTAAGGTGATGTGATATATGCGGAGACAACGAGCGCGGATTTTTCCTTTGGCAATAGGAGGCACGTGGGTGATTCCATTACTACATAGTTGTATATTCTAAATAATAAGATCTAAGATATTCATCAGCTCGTGCTGCTACAACAGCTGTATTTGTATTAATATAGGTTATATATTGGGTTTGGGAAAAAGTTCGTGGCGTTTTTTTTTACTGAAATTCAACTGGTTTTCTTATAGTGTGAAAATGAATTCATTTAAACCAAATATTATGAATTATTATCGACAATGTTTCGCCATTTTTCGGGTAGAGCCATGATGCCATCGATGAAGAACTTCTATGGTTTCTGGTTGAAAAACTGAATCAAGTGGTTTTCACGGGCTTCTTTTGAAAGCAGCTTAATTCCATTGAGAGAATTCTGCAGAGATCGGAATAAGTGATAGTCAGAGGGTGCTATGTCTGGACTATACGGTGGATGCATCAAACCTACCCAACCAAGCTCCCGCAACTTTTGACGGATCATCAAAAAAGTGTGTGGTCGTTGTCATGATAGAAGACAACACCTTTCCTATTAATCAATTCGGGCCGTTTTCTTTCAATTGCTTGGCGTAATCTCTCTAGTTGTCCACAGTAGAGTTGAGAATCAATCGTCTGACACAACTGGAAGTAGCTCATGGTGGACGATTCCCTTCCAGTCCCACCACACACACAGCATCACCTTTTTCGCCGTCAATCCTGGCTTCGCGAACGCTTGTGACGGCTCACCTTCCTTTGTCCACGATCTTTGATGTTTCCGATTATCGTACGTGATCCATTTTTCATCACCGGTTATGACACTTTTCAGAAATGGCTCGATTTCATCGATTTTCAGCAGCGCATCGCAGATGTTAATTCGGTCTATCGTGTTTTTCGCGCTCAACTCATGAGGAACCCATACATAGAGGTTCTTTTTGTAGCCAGCCTTGTGTAAATGGTTTAAAACACTTTTGTGGTCAATGCCTATGCTTATCTTGATGGACTTTTTTAAGAATTTCATCAGCTTTTGCAGTGATTGGACGACCAAAGCGTGACTCATCTTGCACATAAAAATTACCAGAACGAAAGCGGCAAACCATTTCCGCCCAGCAGATTTTGATAAAGTACCTTCACCGTACACAGCACAAATTTTTTCACAAGCCTGCGCAGCGTTCTTCCCTTTGTCGTAATAATATTGCAAAATATAGCGCAATTTTTCATTACTTTTCTGCATTTGCAAACGCAAATAACTTTCCAACAACTGCACAAATTTCGATCTTTATGCACTCAAAGGAACGCTCGAAGTGTCTTTCCAACGAGCGTTTAGTGGTGTCACTGCGATCTGTGTTTCCTGACTTATTTGCAATTGATGACATTTATCTGGAAAAACGACACGAACTTTTTCCCAGACCCAATATATACAACGCTATTCATACACCGCCGTGTATAATTTCATGCTTAGCTGTCCTAATAATTATCACTGTGATTCATTTCTCAGTACTTCTGATGTATTGCTATATTTTCGTGTGCTTGTGAACTAGCATAACATAAGCATTTCATGAAATTCAGTGTGCAATGCACAGTCTTTTATACAAGATCGTGGTGCAGTATTTGAGACCTTCGAAAGAATTTTTCGTAGTTTGCCCACTGTGACAATGATTTGAGATATCTTCGGAGACTTTTTTTGAGTTCGTGACAATATTTATAGCGATTTTTCAAGACTTTTATAGCTTGCCCATTGTGACGATAATTAAAACAGTCTTCGAAGACTCTTTCTAGGTCAGTCAGCCACATAAATAAGCCACAGGTGGGACCACATAGATAAGCCTGAAATTTCACTAATTATACACCAAGTAAAACAATATGGAAAATGTTCGGGACGATGTACATAACAAGGACTTGAGATGTTAGGATTGTAGTCATTTTTGCAAAAAAAAAAAATGATACTCGTTAGAAAACCACGTTTTGCCAGGTTTTTAATACTCGTACTTTCATTGCTTACGCTGCCAAAATGGCGACAGATAGGGCAAAAATATATACGACCAATCTTGCAAGGCACCATATTTTCTATCTAGAAGTCAGTGGCGGCCCCTTTCTATCCATTATAGTATAGTGATTATTAGACATTATAGCATCGTGAGAGCAACCCGAAGAAAAAGTTAAAAAATACTCGATTTGCACGGACACTCCAAAAATCTACTTTAGTTGCTAAATTCCGTTTGCCTATGTTAATTTGTATGAAAAAATCCACTGTTTTTTTTTATGCCATAGAACATAAAAAGCAAGAAATTTCATCTCAAAAAAATTTTTTCTCTTAAGTTTAATTTTTGGCGGCTATTTGTCCTTAATTTTTTCCCTAACTAAGGTTTGTAGTATGAGGCGCGCTATGGTGACCACCACTCCTATCCCCACCCCTAAACCTACTTTTTCGGTCTGCTGAGAGCTCTCGGTCCGAGGTGAGTGAGCATAAGTATTATTTACAATTTTTACCTATGGGGTCAGCTTGACTCGCTGGGGTGAGTGAATCTTTTGACAGGCCCCAAAATTTCGTCCGTTTCGCCGTATCTCTTACCGCTTCTGAGATATCGTCAAATATTAAGTTCAATGCTTTTTTTAAAATGTTTATATCTCTAGGGTCAGTGTTATCAAAATGTGTGAGCCCCTCCCTGTATTTTTACCTGATTTCGATGTCCAGTGTAGCCGATGATTGAAGGAAGACTGAGGGGCTGGTAAAACGAGCAGTTTATTATACATTTTGGCACAACATCGGCGACGAGGGCCTAGATTCTATTTGTCGCCGCACACACACGCGCACACACGCGCACACGCACACGCACACACACACACACACACACACACACACACACGGACGGACGGACGGACGGACGGACGGACGCGCGCATGCGAATGAGCATAACACGATTACAGAGCGATGGTAACGGGGTCGTCCTCAACGTCATTACCGAAAAACCGATCATCGAAACCCTCGTCAGCGTCTAAGTTATCGTAGCCGAAATCGGTATCGAGATGTTTACTTATAAGAGCGCCAACATCGCGGCACTCTTGATTGTACAGCCGATTACTCGGCAGAGCTTAGCAATGTCCGGGTGTCACCACGTACGCGAGAGTATTCCGGGTCGCGCACATTTCATCTACCATAACGGTTGCCACGCCATCCTCAATCCGACACAGATCATGTAAAGAACACTCCTGATTTGGTATAGGCAGCATGCTCCAGAAAGCCTCCACGTGATAAATAGCAGCAATATCAAAACATGCCGTATAGGCCTCGTCGACCAGTAATACCCCCGAGGTACCGTACGAATCCGTTTATACAACTTCACCGCGGTACAAAATGCCATTAAGCCACACAACACATGACATGTCGTCGGCGAGCTCCTCGGAGGACACGCGTGTACCAGAGTTACCTACTAGGTAAAAGTCTTGCAGGACGGCCTGCAATAGCTCGTACGCCGTGTGCATTTCCGACGTGCGAACGTAAACACTACGGAGAGTATATATTTTCACCACTTAATAAAAAAAAACACGGTTTTTAAAACACTGGGGCTATAGCGTGGATACATTTTTTCGATCTACACTCTGAAAGCCACGAATAAATACTGACTGCTACTGCTAGATGCCATAATCGCGAAGATACTACTGCTGCTTCGCTGATGAGCTGGATGTAATGAATACTTCAGATTGAGAGACAGTAGTATGCACTTCGTCGTGAGGCCGCTACTGCCGTACATAGTGTCAGCAAAATTGCACGTTGTTGAGAAATCAGCTCACGCACGGCCACGATGATCGCCGTGCGTCAGCTATTTGGTACTGGGGTTATGTTGCGCTCGGCAGCGATGCGTACAGCCAAGGCAGAACTTCGTAGGCATGCTACTTAAGCGAGAGATTATCATCGGTCTCTCGCTTGACTGCGGCATCTCGCAACGACGCTTTCATAAAGCTCAGCCATCTTGAGATTTACGATTACTCTCGTAAAAACCGCCAAGACAGCTACAACAACTGCTCTTAGCTCGGTTGATATGTCCAAAATAGAAAATTAATAAAGATATAAAAATAAAATACAAAAAATAAACTGAATCGAATTCTGGTTTGAGTGACCATCACACAATTGTATTAATTGTGCGCTGTCTGGTAATGAGTGTAGTGTACGAAGTGCAGCCTGCGCTGCAGAGCACGCAACGGAATGAGAAGTGTGAGCGTTAAATATGGCTCTTATTTCGAATGAAATTCTCATAAGATTTATACAAGTGATTTTACAGAGATTGAATGAGAGCACTTGCAAATATATTGCTTGAGTGATGGAATTTTAGTGTAACAGACCGTGATGCAGTCAACGCCGCAGAGCACGGCAAAGTGAGCTTGAGGATGTACAAATGAATGGAATAAATTTACAGTATTTCCCAGCAAGCTTAGCTGGGGGAAAGTACAGTGAATTAAGAGAGACACACGCAATTGTATTAATTGAGTGAGCAACAGGTAGCGCGGAAACGTGGTACAGCCCGCACTGCAGAGCACGCCACAGCGTGAGACCTTTATGAGGATGCACCGATGTGTTTTTTACTCCTCACCGTCATTGAATTATTATAAATTATAGCGGTGTACTCATACCTGATTGTAAGTCCTTGTAAGCACAAAAAAGCTGAGTTGATCCGGTGAAGGCGATGAAAATATGTCCGAGCGATGCTGTAATGTGTGCGCTGTTCAAGCGGGTTTTCACGTAAGTGCCAGATTTTACAATATGGCTGCGTTTTACAAACGAGTCGTTGTGCGCTAAAGTCAACTGAGTGAGATAGCTGGTGAGCGAAGCCGAAGTCAATAGAGAGAGAGATAGCCTCTCGCTTCACGCGGCACGCCTGTGAGGCTCAGCCTTGGCTCTGCGACGCACTGCCTCGGTCATCTTCGGCATAGCCGAGCGCAGCATGCCACACAGCAGCATCAGGTCGACGCACGGCGAATATCGATCGCCGTGCGCCAGCTGATTATTCAGCACATACTTAATAGTATTTATTCGTTATAGGTAACAGAAATAATATTCATATTATGGCAAGCAGAGCAGTATACGGGCACCGTAGTAACTTAACGCATTTATAAAAATAATATATTCATATGAGGACACTGGACGTAACACCACCCCCTTCTAGACAGAAGCAGTGCCGTGGCCCTGCTGATGTGAGGCGTATAGCCGGTACTGAAGTTCAATGTCCACTCCGCTGATGGTGGGTATTGGTTAATGAAGGTCAGGATAGACAGGCAAAGGTACACCCGGCGAGGTGCTGATGTTGACATCGTGTAGGTTAATGTCCCCGTTTGAAGGTTCCTTCGTATTGGTGTTTCTGCTATGCCCCAATGTGAGCAGCAGATGTGTGAGCGTCCTGTAGTTTACTCCACTTTGTAGATTCAAAGGCGATGCCACCCGACGAGCTATAATGCTGCAACTCAACGACCGGTGTAACGTCACCGTCTGCGCGTACCTGAAGACCCACGGTTATCCTCTTTGTTTCCGAGTAGTTCAAATTGTATGTTGTAGCAAGCAACAACGGTGCTTCAAAACGTTCCATGGTTGATATAAATACAACAGAGCGACACGGAAAAATGAATAAATGATCGGGAATCTAGCGACGATAACTGTATTTTGTAGCTTGTCACGGGCCGGACTGCCACCCAATCCTCTCTACAAATGTTTTTATAGACAGGTGTGAATCGGCTTATATGTTGGAATGGTGGGGGAAACCGTTAACACCACCAACGCAACCTTAGTAGAGCATATAGAGAAGTTATACTTCTGTATACTACAAATTATTGTAGTGTATAAAATTGTTTATTTCATTACAAATAGATATTTCATGGCGTAAAATTTAAAACATTATAGTAACCCCTGACCTGATGTAGTTACGTTTCAGTGATGGTCGAAAGAATTTTGCGTTTTAATGAGTCTACAGTAGATGGAAAACACTTGAACGTTATACGTATAAGAATAAATATACGAATTTTCATATTGTGTGTCTGCCTGTGCGACAGAGTATCTATGACTCGAGGGTCACGTCGGTCAGTACGGCCGGTTGTAAATAGGTATAAGCGGGCGACGCATTGTATTGACAATATACAAATCCAATAGCACGCGTCTGTACATTGGAACATAATTTATGACATCGCGCGAAGGGTTTTCAGTTTTCCATCAAAGTTTGGTAACTATCGTTGTCGCAGCAGTAAGGGGTGATTGACAATGACACAGAAACGTTTGACGGATATACCAGTTTGAATAAGTAAATATGAATATAATTATATGTAAAAAAAGTAGCGGGAGCGAACATTTTTCACAATATATTTTTGAAAATGAATTTACTATAAGAAAGTTTACTGAATATAATTATGTAAAAAAAGCTAGTCCACGTTCACAAGCGTATATTTAAATATTGTGTACTTTGTGTCAATACACCATCCCTGATGGAAAAGCTGTCGTAGAATTAGAGTTCATTGTCTTGTATATTTGTATATTTTGTCAATGCAGTCTAGTATAAAAACGGCAGACGTTTCGTATTGCCGTATTGTAAATAGATACCAAAAGTGCATACATAAATGCAAATTAAGAATGTCTGTTTTAGAGAATGCAGCTTTCTTAGAGGAAACGGAAGGAGTGTAGCGCTTTATGTTTACACTCTACCCAAAGTGATAGTGCGAACTAAATCATCTTTAAGAAATAGTAGGCGCCTACGCTTGTTCACACTGAAGCGGAGTTATCGTTGTAAGAATGTCTGTTTAGACATTGCAGCTTATTAGAGAAAACGGTAGGCGTGCATCGATTCATGTTTACAGCCCTTCCAAAGAGGTAGTACGAAATAAATTATGTTTAAGAAATAGTGCACGGCTATGTGTAGCCCCCAACCCCTGTGAAGATAATCTGACACTGCACAGGGGCTCAAGGTTGCTATCTTTCAAATGTAACCTTGATTTCTGTATTTGTGGTAAAGTCAAAATATATAGAGGGTAGTGAGGGTATACGAGTTAAAGTATAAAATTGCGTGAAATCGCAGTTCTCGTATTATTCAACGTTCGAACGTTCTACAACTCTTATCCTGACAGTGTAGCATCGTTACTTCGCGTTTTTTTTTAAAATGGATTCCCGTAGACGTGTTCTTTTGGCTGTAGTACGCGCAACGGCCCGCGTATTCATATGTTGCAAACCGCGATTGGTGCAGCGCTTTACAGAGCGCTGGTTCGTAAATATCGCAACTTTACGTTCCAGCGTCTCCTCGCGGAGTTTACTGAAGTGCTGTTGCGTGGTAATGTAGAAGGAATTACAGCGGCTTACGTGAGTGGCCCACCGCGGCGAGCACCCCGTTTCATTCAACAACACGTGGTTGTGCATCTTGCGAGTCACAGAGGACTCTCACACAGGCCGCTAAATGGTTTAATTATGGCCGTCGAAAATCGCCATGTTGAGTAAAATTTGAAAAATGTTTATCTAGTGTTCAAATACTATATATTGAAACGTTTCGCGATTCTTGATGTTACTGATGAACTTTATTTTATCCCTTCTATGCGCGTCTGCTAAGCGGTCGCGGTGAAATCGCGTAGGTTTTTAATTTTCGTTTCGAGCGCGGATTTTTTTAGACCATCGGGAGAGGATTGGTAGCTCGAAACAGGTTCGTGCTCTGGGCTGGATGGGATGCGTTGTGTTTATTGTTTGTGTAATCGATTTTATTGTTATATTTTCTTTCTATTGTTTTTGGTGTTAGACCTCAGTCTGGGTTTATGGATTCGCATCTGTCCATGGTGGACATGCGGTAGGGTGACGTGTAGGTGTCCCGTTATGTCGTGAATTTCTATATTTAGCCGGTTCTTGTTTTTCTAGGGTTTGAAACGAGGTTCCAGCGAGGTTAAATTCTGTTGGATAATGTTACATTCCTACCTGCTGGAGGTTCAAACTTCTTAACGGTGTTTTTTGTAGTTTAGTCATGATTTCTTAATAATTTTGTCACATGTGGGTATTTTCCTACCTCGTGTGTGTTCGCTTACCTGCTTTGTTGATTAACATTTGCCAGGACTGATTAATTATAGCCATAATTGTTTTCCTCTGTGAGTTTTTTACGTTTTCCTCACTGGTTTTTTTGTGTTATTCGGGTTTTCGTTTATTCTTCGGTGTAGGGGCTTCCTTGATACCTATTTGTTCATTAAATTTCGTGAGAGATCGGCTTAATTTATGTGTTTTTCCTAATGTTAATGTTTATCTGTTGTTGGAAGGTATGTGGCGAAGGTTCATGTGAAGGTACCCTGTTGTTTTGTCTCGAGGCTTCGTGGAACCTCGAGAGTTCCACAAATTCTTTTGTCTTTTCTCCGTACTGTGGCGTTCTTGGTGTTTTGCATTTTGAGTAGTATGGCCTATTGGGGGTAGGGCCGACTGCGCTCGTCTTTGCCCGGTGAGATGTTTGGCTTTTCGAGTGGTTCCGCCCGGTCTTAGTGTAGGGGCGGGGGCAACTGCGCTGGTCTGGTAGATCCAGCGCGTGGCATCGCTAGCCGTCCTGCCTCCTGTCTAGTTTGCTTCGTTCGGGAGGGTTTCCCCTCGCGTGCTCTGCTCTGTTTTGATAGTGGTCTTCATACTAGGTGGGGCCTTCTATTGACGCCATTGTTTTTAACGTAGGTACTTACCAGGTGTATGCATAAGTTTTTTCCGGTTTAACTAAGAGATGGCGCCAGCGAAAAGTACGCAGCGTATTAATTTGATACATACGTCATTTTGTTTATCTGACATTAACCTACAAACACACACAAGTTGAGTCCGCCAAAAACTAGCGTCTTTGTTTTATCGTTCAGTGATCATGTCGAGTTTTGTGCCTGAAAAAGAACATTTGCGGCACGCATTGCTTTTCTTATTTAATCAAAAGAAAAAGGCTGCTGAAAGTCAACGTTTGCTGGTAGAAACATATGGTGAACACGCTCCATCGATTAGAACATGTGAGACATGGTTTCGACAATTTAAAAGTGGTGATTTCAATGCGAAAGACAGTGAGCGCTCTGGTAGACCACAAAAATGCGAAGACGAGCAATTGCAGGAGTTATTGGATGATGACCCAACTCAAACTCAACGGCAATTAGCAGAAGCATTACATGTGTCACAAGAAACAATCAGCAGACGTTTACGAGTAATGGGGAAGATCAATAAACTCGGTAAATGGATCCCACACGATTTGAATGAACGTCAAATAGAAAATCGCAGTCACTTGTGAAGTGCTGCTTCAACGCCACGAAAGGAAATCATTTTTGCATCGAATTATGACGGATGACGAAAAATGGATTTATTTTGAAAACCCGAAGCGGAAAAAATCGTGGCTTTCACCTGGCGAAACCGGTCCTTCAACACCAAGGCCAAATCGCTTCGGCAAGAAGACCATGCTCTGTGTCTGGTGGGACCAGAGCGGTGTTGTGTATTATGAACTCTTGAAGCCCGGCGAAACCGTTAATACACAACGCTATCGCCAACAAATTATTTATTTAAACCACGCATTAATCGAAAGACGACCGGAACGGGCCAGAAGACATGGCAAAGTGATTTTGTTACACGAGAATGCGCCGTCTCACACAGCAAAAGCAGTGAAAGACACCTTGAAATCGCTTGGATCGGACATCCTTCCGCACCCGCCGTATTCGCCAGACCTGGCGCCATCTGACTATCACCTCTTCGCATCAATGGGGCACGCGCTCCCAGAGCAGCATTTCAGCAATTTCGAGGAAGTTGGAAAATGGCTCGACGGATGGTTTGCCGCAAAAGACAAGCAGTTTTTCTGGCATGGTATTCATAAGTTACCTGAAAGATGGGCGAAATGTGCAGAATTCGATGGCCAATATTTTGAATAAAACAAAAATTAATTTCCCTTGAAAATTACGTGTTTTTTTTTACCAAAAAACCGGAAAAAACTTATGCATACACCTGGTATTCGCATTCACGTGATACCGTACTATCACGCGGATGGTACGGTCGGGGATGATTCCGACTTCTGCGACGAGGATGATGATCTTGTTGCCGTAATCCTATACGAGGCATGGTGTGGGCCTTCTGAAGAGTGAGCGTAAAAAATCCTCGAATCTGGATATTTTACAGTTCACTGGCCTCTGCTGCTGTCGCCGTTACCGTCACTGGTTTCCGTCTAGTCATCGTCGTCGTCGTCGTCGTCGTCGGCGTTGTCGTCGTCATCATCATCATCATCGGGGTCATCAACGTGTTCGTCGTCGGATGAAGAGGAATCGTCGTCAGCAGCATTGAAAACAACGTACATAAACGCAAACGTAGCAAAGACTCGGAAATAGCTTGGACTCGTATACGACAAGGGGTGTCGCTCGACTAAAGTGAAAAAGCGCGATCTCTTGTTTAGCTAGCTGGTGTGCAAATATCTCTGGAAGGCTGTGGTATTTCGGAAATAACAAATTTCCAAAGATACCTCATGCCTTTGACGATTGCTATCGTGGTATACGATTGGGAGTCACTCGGTACTGGTGTACCCCCACTTTTTGATCGACAAACGTCTTTCGTAATGCAGGAGCCATCTGAGGTTATTAATATAGCGTATCGTGCTATTTTAGAACACTATTTGCCAATCACCAACTTAATGGGCGCAGCAGGTGGTAAGAATTATTGTATACCGTGCAATAAATCTTATTGTCGTGAATTCGAGCATTATTGCACAATAAGTGTCCACGATGCTTCCGTGTACCGCTCTGTATCAAAGAGTAGTCCCAACGGTTGATAAAGAGCTCGTGCCTGGTCCGGTGGCGGGTACTAGTCAAACAGTGCCCCCCGCTGTGAATTGCGAGAAGTCGTGCGACGATTGTGGACGAACGTTCTACAACCCCTTGTGTTTCGCCAACCATTTAAAACCATTGGTAAACCGCAGTAAGGCGCAACAGTTACGAAAATCTATTTGCGAGATTTACCGTGTTTGTAAATCTTGCAATAAAGTTATGAGTAATAATCACAAGATTCACGAATGCGGTGGTTCTTTTTAGCGCTTGTGTCATAGTTCGCAAGGCTGCAATGATCGTTGTCTTATGCAAATTGTCAAACCTCGGAAAGATTTGGAACCGGTCACGGGACACTCTGAAACGCTATTTATATTTTACGATTTCGAAACGCGCCAGGATAAGCCGTATATTACTACAAATACGAGAGACGACTCGTTCGAACACGTAGTCACTCATTGTGTAGCGCAACAGCAGTGTGAGCTTTGTTTCTCAGCGGGAGAGCATGCACCCTTGGGCCATTGCTCGTCGTGTGGTGTGCGAGATTTTTTATTCAAAAATAATTCCGTAGATGAATTTGTAGATTTGGCCGTGCGACCTTCTACAAAATTTCGTAATATAGTATGTATAGCATACAACGCTAAGGCATTTGACAGCCAATTTATATTACGAAGTATCGTAGAACGTTCCACGGATATGTCCACTCCCAGTATAATCTTGACCGATAATTCAATAGTTTCAATGCGGGTGGGCCGCACGTCTTTTTATAGATAGCATAAATTATTTTCATATGCGACTCATTGCACTACCAAGGGTTGTTTTCCCGCACCTCTTCAACACTGAAGATGTACTAGGATATAACGATGTTATACCCGCAGCTGCGTCTTACTCGCCCGACACAACGAGTAAACTAGACCGCGCAGAATTTTACGAATGGTACGCTGAGCAACTCGATAAAGCCGTAACATTTGATTCTGAAAAAGAAATTTTTAAGTATTGCAAGATGGATGTTGACATACTCCGTCGAGCTTGCTTCGAATTTCGTAAAATATTTTTATCGGTAGGTTATACATGCCTATTCACCGAGGCCACTACGATAGCATCGGCTTGCACAGTCTTGTAACGTCGTAATTTTCTAAGACCCGATACAATTGGTCTTATACCTGCCGGTGTGTTTTTTCTTTTTTCGATCGGATGTGTAATTTCTCGAGATATTCGCAAAAATCAGGTTTCTTGCGATTACAGCGCCATGTATCACGAATAGAAAAAAAATGTTTCAGATAAAAGTTACTTATTTTTTATGGGGAATTCGAATCTGCAATAAAAAACGGGGGTTCCCATTTACATTTGCAAGTTGACCCCACCTCCACCCCCAGGGGGTGGGGGTGAGGGATTGACTTTGGTATCATTGGATGACCCTCTTCCAGGCGAACAAATTTTATTCAGAATTTTTTTTGATCCGATGCGTAGTTTTCGAAATATTTCAATGTCTTCAGATAAATCGGCCACCCTATATATGTAAGACAGGTCGCTACTCTGTGGGGCACCCGAAAAAATATATCGGTACCGAGTGCGACGATTTGTTGGGAGGTTCACTCGATGCTCTCGTTGTAATGGTCAACGGTTTGGTCGAGTGTACCGTATTACCTCCGCGCCAACTCTTTCACCCTGTGCTACCTGTTGGAATGCACGAGAGACTGCTATTTGCTCTGTGCTGTGTATCGACGAAGCGTCTCGCGAGGAATATATAAATTATTACGAACGTGTGGAGGGTATCCGGCTGAACGCTAACAACATTATGCATAATCAGGGCTTACGTTCAGTTGCTAAGCTTTACTTAAATTCATTCTGGGTTAAGTTCGGTCAGCGGGATAACCTGACGCGCGCGGAAATAATTAAAACTCGCGCGAAGCTATTGTTGTATTTGTACGACAATGAGAAATTCAACGCCCGCTACCGGTTCACGACGATTTGTTATATTTGAACTGGGTATCTCGCGAGGAGGCTATTACCCCTAGCACCTTAACTAGTGTGGTTATAGCTGCATTTACAACGGCCTTGGCCCGTCTGAAACTTTATAGCTCTCTCGAGCTATTGGACAGACGGATTTTCTATTACGACACGGACTCTGTTATTTACGTGAGTACTGGTGATGATGCTTGGGAGCCCTCGGTAAGTAATCTCCGTGGTGACATGACCAACTAATTGATATCGATGGCTCCGAACGCTTATATCAACTCGTTCGTCTCTGGAGGCCCGAAATGTTATCGTTATATGGTTACGACTACCGAGGATCCCGAAACGGGGGTGGACACTATTTGCAAAGTGAACGGGATAAGTTTAGATTCTAAAAACTTACAAACAATACATTTAAACTCAATAAGTGAACTCATAAAATCAGAAATGCAGTCGTTTAGTAAGACAGCCCTTAATTTAAAATTCAAATCAATTCAAAGAACACCTCTCCACAACGTCATCCGTACAATGTACAAAACTTATCGTGTCGTATGCCGTAAACGTCGCCATATTAAATACAGGTTATCACTACCGTTTGGCTTTAAAGTTAGCGATGCTGATGATGGCTCGTAACAACTGTGTAATATAAACTTTATAAATATGTAAATATATATGAATATGTCAATAGAGCGCGCGCGGCCATGTGTGCGTTTGTGTGCGTTAGTACGTGTGAGGTCGTTTATGTATATATTGGGTCGTTCGGAAAGTGATTTCGTTTTTTCCCAAAAGAGGACTTAATTGTATTTTTCCAAAACCAACTTCACATTTAAGCCACATAATCATATGTATTTTGACAGCTGATATAGCTAGGCTTGCTTGTGAAAAAAATCAATTGGTTCTGCACAATAGTTTTTGGTTGATACCCTTTTAAATATGGAAAGTGAAAAACAGCATTTCCGGCATATTTTACTTTTTTACTATGAAAAGTTAAAAATTCGGTTCAAGCAAGAAATAAATTATCCGATGTGTATGGGGAAGATGTGTTAAGCGAGCGTCAGTGCCAACACTGGTTTGCAAAATTTCGATCCGGCAATTTTGATCTCGAAGATGCACCACGTTCTGGAAGGCCAGTTCAAGCTCATGAAGAAACAATAAAGGCATTAATTGGTGCAAACCGGCGAATATAAACTCGTGAGATCGCTGAGAGATTAAATTTATCAAATTCGACCGTTCATGATCATTTGAAACGGCTAGGTTTAACCTCAAGGCTCGACATATAGCTTCCTCATCTTCTTACGGAAAAAAAATTGTGCCGTCGCATTGACGTTTGTGATTTGCTTCTCAAACGCCAAGAAAATGATCCATTTTTAAAGCGTATCATCACTGGGGACGAGAAATGGGTTGTCTACAACAACGTTAAGCGCAAAAGATCCTGGAGTAGAAAAGATAAACCGGCTCAGAGCACTTCGAAACCCAATATTCATCAAAAAAAGGTTATGCTATCTGTATGGTAGTATTTCAAAGGGATCGTTTATTTTGAGCTTCTACCGAGCAACAGAACGATTAATTCTAAAGTGTACTGTCATCATTTAGACAAATTGAATGATTCACTCAAAGAAAAAAGGCCAGAATTGGTCAATAGGAAAGGGATAGTGTTCCAACAAGATAATGCGAGACCACATACAAGTTTGACCACTCAGAAAAAAATTTTAGCGTTTGGATGGGGTAGACTGCCACACCCATCATACTTTCCAGACCTATCACCTTGAGATTATCATCTGTTGCGGTCTATACAACATTTTTGAGATGGTAAAACGTTCAAATCAAATGAGGAGGTCAAAAGTCACTTGGATCAGTTTCTTGCCAGCAAAGAACAAAAATGTTATGAGTGTGGAATCATGCTACTGCCAGAAAGATGGCAAAAGGTATTGGATCAGAATGGACAATATTGGATTGAAAAAAATATTAATTCACTATAAGAAAATCGTGTTTCATTTTTATAAAAAAAAACGAAACTATTTTCCGAACAACCCGATAGTTTGTAAATAATTTTTCACAAGTGTTATTGTACTTGTTATTTTATATATCTCCTGTAGGCCTTCTCGTATCTGCAGTGCTATATACATTACAACAAATCGGGTACGAAAACACATATTGACGGTCCAGCACCAGTTCGCCGTAACCGCACCGGATGTCATTAAAAATTATGGGTGAACAAGAATAATGCAAGTTTGTTATACGAGAATGTTAAAATAAAACAGTTTTTATGAAGCTGAAAAAGAACGAGCGTTTTCACTTACCGTTGTTATAAATAGTAGTTTTAATTAATACATTTTTTTGAATAATGAAACATTTTTTAAAGCTATGGAGGGGGGCTTGGTTATCGCCGACGGGGCATGTTTAACCGGTTGATAGGGTACACAAAATTATTTACTGTAAGACCCAAACTACTAATCTACCGTAAGTCCCAAATTTGCTCTAGCGATGGTCGGCTATATACCGACGGTTGACGGCCGATCTACTTTACCGATCGCCGATACATTTCCTGCTGACGGCCACGTCCAATCTACTTTACCGATCGCCGATACATTTCCTGCTGACGGCCACATCCAATATACTTTACCGACCGTCGGTAACACATTTACCAATAGTAGTTGGCGCGTCGGCAATTAAGTTTGGGTAAAAATCCATCAGATGGCGCGGCGACGCAGCACCAATCAGAACACTGGGATATGTGGTCTCGGTGTGAGGACTGCTAGAGACCAACCAGGGATGAGGGTAGGGACGGTGGGGGACCCTCAGGAATTTGGGTAGGGTGGTAGGGGGAGACACGCCCCCTTTACACCAAAGGACCCGCCAATGAGAAAGCAGCATTGGTGGGGCGGGGCGAGTGGGTGGGGAGCGGGCGGGGCTAATCTAGACACGCCTTGGCGCTAGGGGGCCACGCCTTTGTCTGTCTTTCTATAAAGGGCCTCTTCTACTGGCAGGAGTATCCGTTATGATCATTGGCTGTTTAGTTTATGCGCGAACTAGTTTTCCTACTTGACATTGTAAACATCGTTGAATATATAATTGAACTTTAGAGTGTTAAATCGAAGCGACAATGTTATTGACCAAATTTTATGATGGAATATTTCTGGCAGTTCGCAACCCAGTCAGAGTTAGCGCCGCCTAGATTCCTGTGTTATCGATCTCAGAAAGATCTCTAACAATCGAATCATTAATTATTTTTGTCAGCTCTGAATGCCTCACGCATTCATTAATTCTTAACGAATGAGTGAGGCAACCGGGTTGCGAACTGCCAGAAATATTCCATCATAAAATTTGGTCAATAACATTATCGCTTAGATTTATCACTCTAAAGAAACATATGACCGTGTATTGATTAATTAATTAATCTGAAAAAAGATATATAATTGAACGTCAGCTTTTTGATTTTTTCAGTTATATTCATGACGGATTCTATTGTATGTTTTGCTGGCACCGCTGTGTCCGCCTATAGCTGAATAGTGCATTTCCTCAATACTTTTAACCTGATCTTCTACGCGGGATTGTCTAACTAGCCCATTACAAATAATAACCTTTACTTCGCACTGTGCAAAAATTGATCGAATTTATGTGATAACATTTTCCCAAGGTATATTCACGACAAAATCTGATTTTGCGATACTAATAGTTTGGAGTGATAATTTGTCGATAAATGTCGAGCATTTTTCAATGTTTCTACTATGTTTTCTAAGATTAATGTGGGTTCTTCACCGGAACGGTCAGTGATTGGTAGTGCTATATTGAATCTATTACTTCGTCTTGCAATTGATTGAACCCTTTTCAACTTAAAAATTTTTAAATATGAAAAATCGTTATTATCGCTCATGTATCAATACATTCACATTTGATAGAAACAAAATAAATCAGGTTATCTCTACGAGTATGGAATAAATCGCATGATTGTTTAATGTTGGAAGCTATAATCCTTCCTTTGGGAAGCTCACGACCGGTAGATGCGGTTGATAATCAAGTTTCTATTGCTTCGAGTTCGAGTTCCTCATCGCTCGAGTACTTCGTATCGCTTACTTCGAGAGGCGTAGGGGTACGTTTTCTCTGGACTAGCACGCTCGTTTCGTTTCGTGGGTTATTAACGTCGAGTATAATTTCATCGGTTTACTCTTCGTGGATAGAATAGGTATTGTTTGCAGATGTTTCAGGATATACTATAGGCTCAAGAGTATCTGGGTTATTTACTGGAGTATTAGATAAATCTACCCCAACTTCTATACGCGCCTGAAACATTTCGTGGTCGGGTGAAATTTCGAGTATCCCATCTGGAAAAATAAGTTCCGGAGGCTACTCATTAGGGTCAACAGATTCTCGATCCCAATTACATTTCTATGTTTCATAATTGCATAATGTATGATCCTGGTAATGTTCCATAATATCCTCATCATTGTCAGGTTGTTTTTCTAATAATCGTGTTGTCTCTGCATCCATCAGTTGATGCTTATGCTTCATACGATTGCTAGTTACGGGATTTATTTAAATAATGAAAATACCGTCATTCGCGGTTGTTTCTTCAACTAGATTTCTTAAAAGTGCATCAGCATTAATATCAGTTTTCCCGGTTTTATGTACAATACTACATCGTATTCGTATTCGGCGAGTTTTAGTCTCCGACGTACATTTTTTTAATTATCGTCCGTTGCCTGTCGAAACCATAGCAGTAGTTTATGCTCGGTGACTACTGTAAAATAATGCCCATATAAATACGGCCGAAAATGAAGTATAGAATATACTATAGCTAATGCTTCCTTTTCATACGTATCGTATCTTTCTTCTACCGCGCTCATAGCTCTAGAGGCGTAGGCGCATGGATGGTCGTTGTTAATTTCTCCTTGTGAGAGGATGCTACCGATAGCATAACCCGACGCGTTCGTAGTTAAAATGAACGGCTTAGAAAAAACAGGATACTGCAAGATTTGAGCTGTACAAAGTTTTTCTTTCAATATTTCAAATGGCTCCTGTTGTTCAAGTCCCGATTCAAATTCATTTTATTTATGTAAGAGAGATGTCAGGGGTTTTGTGATGTTGGCGTATCCTTCTATAAATCGCCTATAATAACCCGTTAGTCCCAAGAATTGTCGAATATGTTTTATATTTTTGAGAACAGGGTATTCACGTACTGCTTCTAGTTTCTTAGGGTCGGGACGAACTCCATTGTTCCCGATTATCTGTTCCAGATACGCGATTTCCCTTATTAAACATTCCCATTTATCCGGTTGCAATTTTAAATTCGCGGCTTTTAGTCGTTTAATCAATTCGCGATATATATTCTCATGTTCTTCGAGACTGCGAGCATAAATAAAAATGTCGTCCAAATAAACAAATACGCCTTTCCCAAAGATCCCACTCAACGTGAGGTCCATGACTCTTTGAAATGTAGGAGGGTCATTAGGTAGCCGGAATGGCATTCTAACGAACGCATAATGACCACGCGGTGTAGTGAAGCCCGTATTATGACGATCTTCAGCTGAATCATCAATTTGATGGAATCCCGACGCTAGATCAAAAACTGAAAAATACTGTGCACCTCCTAATTGGTCTAATACATCATTGATTTTTGGTATGGGATACAGTCAGCGACTGTCTTTTCATTCAGTGATCGGTAGTCGAATACTACTCTCCATTTTTTATTACCTGGAGAGTCGGCTTTCTTAGGTACCACCCATACAGGGCAATTGTATGGTGAGGTGGAGGGTATGATTACTCTCTTTTCAAGCATATCTTCAATTTGTTTCCCGATTTCCTCTTTAGTGCACTCAGGCCACCGATAGCCTCGCGTATTTATAGGAAAACATCTATTGTAGGAATTCGATGTTGCAATATAGTAGTACACGTTAACATATCTCCCGGCACTTGATATAAATGAGAGCTTTTTTTAAAAGGATTTCAGTACTTTTCCTCTCTTCTTTACTTAATTTGTCGTGTTTTAATAATTCTTTGATTTAATCAAATCGATCGTGCTTTACAGCTGCAGACATGGCGTAACACGAACTTTCGCGTATAAAAGGCGTAATTTTAGGAGAAATATCTGATATACTGAGTTTCTGTATTGAAGAAACATCCATGAGTTTATACCACTTTGAATTATATTTTTGGCTTTCGATACGTGCTTCTATATTTTTATCATTCTTAATACTTTCTACTTTTGACGATTCAAGGGTACAAATCATTTGTACATTCTTTAATGATTCACAAATTTTTAAACTGGTATTTTGATTTGATTCGATTTTCGTAGCAACGAAGGTTTCAACAAATTCTGGGCAACAAAATTCTTTATCCTTTTTCATTATTAGTAATTGCGATATTTCAACACAATCTCTACATTGACAATCTATAATGACTTTATTTTGTGCTGATATTTTAGTCTCTATCGAATTCGGATAGACAACGCTTTCAGCGATAACACAATTATTAATTTTTTCATAAGATTCTGTCCTTTTCGTAGGCACAGTTTTCCTAAAAAATTCTGAATTCCTTTCTGTCTCTATCAAATTCGGATAGACAATGCTTTCAGCAATAACACAATCATGATTTTTTTCACAAGATTCTGTCCTTTCCGTAAGCACAGTTTTCCCCAAAAATTCTCTATTTCTTTCCGTCTCTATCGAATTTAGATAGACAACGGTATTCCCTTTAGTACAATTATTGAAATCTTCCAGAGGTTCTGTCCTTTCCATAGGCACAGTTTTCCGCAAAAATTCTGTATTTCTTTTCGTCTCTATCGAATTTAGATAGACAATGTTTTCCCTTTAGTATAATTATAGGTATAAGTGTTATTGTCAGTTAGATTCGACGTGCAAATTTCCGTCAGACTTTGGGCTTCGTGTTGCAAGTTCTCAAATTCTCCTTGTATTTTTACTTTACAATCCTTCGTACACAAGTAGTATGTGTACGAATTTGCTCCATCCCACTCCTATCCCGACTCCTTTCCCACCACGCGGCTACCCCCCCCCCACTTTTCCACCGCCGTGCCACCCTCTCTGCTTAACCAGTGTTGGTAACGTGGAGATGGTAAAGTGTGGTGGCGTGGGTACTCTGGTGAACAAGGAAGAGTAGAGATAAGAGCAGGATGAAGCAAAGATATACACATACTTGAAAAAAAAAAAAAAAACTAGGTACTTACCTCTGTTGTTGGCGTCCGCCTTCCTTCGACGGCGATTTTGAACTGCTATCTCTCACTATCTCACTCACACAAATACACACACATACACGCACGCGCGAACATTTTCATAACCGAGTATCGTCTGCTTCAGGAAGCTTGGGGTCCTCGAGGCCCTCGTCCACGTCGCCGCCATCGTACCCGATGTCTATTTCAGCGCCGAGGACTCCGAACACCCGATAGCGTCGTAACGAGAATACATTGCGGAAAATGCGTTTTTAACTGCGCGATCACGAAGTTAAAGACAGACTGAGTGCTCAAGATGCTGCTACTCTTTATCGCCATCCGTAATTTCTTTCTTGCCTCTTTGAAGGGGTCACATCTACTCAGCGGCCGAAAAAAGGCGTATTTTTGTGATTTTTTTTTTTGGAAAATGGTTGCAGGTTTCGAACTTTTTTTTCACAGTAAGGGGAATATTTTTGAGTATGTTTCATAATTTTTTTATTGGAAAAAATTCCTAAATGTAAATGATATAGTGTATCCGTCCGGACCGCTGTTCAAAAAAGGCCTTCCGCGGTGACCACTGTAACTGCCCAACCAATCATCTGAAATAAAAAAACCAAATAAATTTAGTTTTTGTACAGTATTATCTAGTCTTTAATCGGAGGATTTGATAAAATATTAATTTTTGAAAAAATGGTCGCCGATCGAAAGTGATGCTCCAAATTTCGGTAAAAAAATCATTCCATTTTTCCTCGATATTGAAAAAAGTACGCATCGAACAAAAAAGTCCTTCGATTAAAGACTAGATAATACTATAAAAAACTAAATTTATTTGTTTTTTTTATTTCAGATGATTGGTTGGGCAGTTACAGTGGTCACCGCGGAAGGCCTTTGTTAAACAGCGGTCCGGACGGATACACTATATCATTTACATTTAGGAATTTTTTCCAATAAAAAAATTATGAAACATACTCAAAGATATTCCCCTCACTGTGAGAAAAAAGTTCGAAACCTGCAACCATTTTCCAAAACAAATCACAAAAATACGCCTTTTTTCGGCCGCTGAGTAGATGTGACTGTTACGTCCTGGGTCTTCCGATACATGTATAATTTAAAATTTTTCGTCCATATATGATTTATACATATTTGACTCATTTTTGCTAACGTCAGCGTTTGCACGTTGACCAACGGGACGCGGCGCATCGGCAAGACGCGCTGCGCCCCGCATATCCATTTGTTATGCCGGTACCGGGTAATTGGATTATTCGGTATTCGGTATAATATTAAAAAGTTATTATTTTTGGGATCGTTTGCCGATAAGGAGATGAATCTCGAGTTATCGATGAAAACGCGAATCTATATAAAAGGAAGTGTTTATTATAGGCAACGGTAACTTTCCGTTGTCTATTTAAAAGTCAAAGTAAGAATGTACAATAATATGTTGTTTCGAGTATTTAACGAGGAACCAACCCGTTCTCTTTTCAATCTAATTTAATACTGTCTTTCATAAAGCAGTTGTTAACTGTCTTCACGAAAATCCCCTCATTCGCAATTTTAGCGTTAGCCTACCGTCGAACGCCAAGCGAGTCGCTCATGCTGCATCGGCGTTCTTGGGGTCGTTCGTACGATCGGGCATTGGACTTCGTTTCCTGTCTTGCTATGGAATATTCCCGAATATACGAAATACGGAGTGGAATATTCCGCGGCACAACACATTATTGTTCATGTCGCACTACTTTCAGCACTAAACCAATTAGTCAGTTCTTCTCCGGGGGCCGACCATGATAGTCGGTCCTCGTCATACCATATCGGTATAATATTCTATCATTCATTTTCATAGGACGTAGATTTGTTCGCGCAACCCATTATATTATTTGCGCGCTGTTTAATATACATACTGTTTTTACTTACACTAATATAAGTCGTATCAATACTCGCGAGTTTTAATGTTTTTATATATACGGTTTTACTGGTTTAGTGTGTTAAAATACATCTACATATAAAGACTATTGTGTTAAAAGACAGTTCATCGTGTGAATTCAGATCTTAACTGTTGTAACGTAAATCTGTGCCTCAACGCACCACGTTACCTATGGCTAGTCCAAGTTATTTTTCCCTTCCTTCAATTTTCTCTTTCGAGATGGGCGCCAGGCGCTTTCGCGTTGGAAGGAAAAAATACAGAGTTGGTTGACCAGCCTCAACCCAGACCAGCTACAGCTGTTCGAGTCAGAGTGGGTAGTTCGGACTGTCAAGTCACTAATTAGTCAAAAATAAAATACGAATAAAATCAATTAATTAAAATAAGTCATTAAAATTAATGAAGAAAGTTAAATAATAAAATATTGTCAATAAATACACCAAACGAGAACAATAAATGAAGTCAGCTAAATAAATAATAACTAAATAAATAAAATAATAACAGTAAATAATTTAAACAACAACAGCAGGTACGGGACTTACAAACTTCTTTATTTCTGGCGAACAGATATTAATTTCCAATAAACATCAATTTAGAATTCAAATAAAATATCCCGTAAACTTAGTCTCTCCTTTTTAACAATTTTCCAAATCTAGTCAGGTATCTCAATTTTAATACTTAATTCAACGGTAGCAGTTATCCTATTCTCTCACTCACTCCCATACGCTGTAGATGTTGTATAGCCTATCTCGCTCGCTTCGAATTTCGAAGAATATTCATCGATAAATTTTCAACGCTCGGTAGTCTCTGTTCACAGTCCGCGACTCGGCCTATCCCGAGCTAATCCCACATACGTCCAAGAAAAAACCAGAACAACGGGACGTCAGGAGGTCACGTACGCGAAGCTACCAACGGCTCGATATTTCAAACTTGAGATTAATATATCATGTAAAAGCCAGAAACTCAAGGATCTTCCGCAGTTTATAAAATATAAAATAACGAATAAATGACGACTAATAATTAAATAATAACAAAAATAATAAATAATAAATTAAATACATAAATAAATAATTAAATAAACAAGACAGAGAAACTCCGATTAATTTGAATGATACGCGACGCGGTCTATAATGTGCGAGTCCCTTTCACATAAAATTCACAACGGGACGACGTACTAACGCGGGCACGACCTTCTAAATCGAAAAGAAAGGAAACTCAAATTAACCCACACTAATCGAAAGTCTATAATCTGGTTAAAATCCGTGACGCGGTCTATCCCATTCTAATCCCACACAAACCAACACACTTCGGGATAACGGCCTAACTCGCGCACGATTCAACTATTAGCAACAAAAAAACAATTAATTAACGCAATGACTTTTCCCCGGCTTCTACCGGTTAAACGATCTTGAGATTATATTTATTAAATGCCGCGATTCCTAATACAAATTAACACTCTGCACGCAGTGTACCAGAGCCGCAGGGGTGACTAAGCTCGAATAAATTTAGAATAAACCAGTTAAATGATAAACTAATAAAATCTTAGCGAAAGACCGTAGACAGGAAGGGAGCTCACCGAGACGATGCTGCCGTGACGTTCCTCGAAATTCGGGAAACTTCGAAAGATGTTGAATTATTCTCCCTGGTTTTTCTTGGGTTACGAAAGCTGATGGTACAGTAGTATGTTCGGATGTTGGCTCGGAGAACCACCCTCTTTTCCTCGTCTTGATAATAATTCGCGGGAGGTCGAAAAATAGAGCGGGATACAGATAGAATGTACGCTACGTCTGGTTCGCTCAACGGTCCCCGGGAAAAAGCCCTGAGGTCCTCCCGGCACGCGTGCCCGTGAACTATGATCCCCACTTAACCCGCTAAACTCGGTTAATTGGGGGAACCTGTGTCGCACGATGACCGCGACTAGCACCTCAGCTGGATGATGTCTTACTTAGCAACAGACAATATCAACGTTGCCTAGCCCAGCAGATGACTCTCAGAGATATATAGATTCTTGTGAGTCGACGGCAGCTAAGGATAGAAGGCCGCGTATTATTTGGTGCATCGTCGGGAAAATGGCATATCCCGACCCCGAAAGACATAGAATATCGGTCCGAAGTTTCCCGTTGTTGCGTTGCTCTCCTCTTCCTCTTACTCCCTCTCCATCCCTCGGCGCATCAATCGCATTATATAAAAAAAATACAACAAAGAAAAAAAAATAAAAATAAAGAATAAATAAGACCTGAAAATCACTCCCTACAACCCTGTGTGATCGTGTAGGTAGCCGTCGAGCGAGAAGGACGTAGCCTAAATATTCTGCGACGTTACACTGTTTTAATCATCTATTTGTGTTCCAATAAACTTTATATAAAACTCGCCCAATCACCAAAAACCGTCCTCCAATCCCGAGGCAGCGCATTCTGTCTCAAAATGGAGAATAAATTGCATTCCTTCAAATCCAGGACGTAACAGTGACCCCTGAATTGAGATTGCAAAGACTCGTTTGTTTGTGTGTCGCCCCGTCTCCTCTGGCGTTGGGCCGTTCTACGTGCCGACATGCATTTTTTCCTCATTTCATTTATTTCTGCGATCCACCAGTATACCGTCTTTTTCACGCCTGGAAGTTTTCCACGTTTTGGCATTGCTGCGTTGCATGCCGCAGTAACGGTCTCAACTGCGTATCGTTCTGGCGTCTCAGGGTTTCCGGTTTCAGCTAGCCTTTGAAGTTTCCCTTGCCCTTTTTCCATTTAGAGCCCCATTTTCAGGCAGGCCTTATTTAGTTACCGCAGCACCCAGCTCTTTCCTTGATCCGGCTCCCCGGGTTGTATTTCGCTGGTGACTTTTCGGTTCTTTATCGATGCTGAAATCCAGGTATTGGTGATCACTGATTGTAGCGTCTTCCAACACGTTCCATCCCTCTGCTCTAGCCGCTACACTTGCTGATGCCAGAGTTACATCCACTACTGATGCCGTTTGTCCACGGCGAAAGGTAAACTCGTTTCCCTTATTAAGGACCACCAAGTGCAGTTGGGCTATTAGTTCCGACAATGCTTCTCCTCTATTGTCCAACCTTCTGGAACTCAATTCTGGAGAATTGCTGTTAAAGTCGCCTGCTAGCAATACTTCACGTTTCGCCGTTCTGAGATTCTCTTGGAGCCGATCGAGTTGCCGCAGAAAATGCTCGTAGTCTGTATTTGGGGAGAAATAGCAACTATACACTCTTACACCTTCTATATCAGCCCACACGAAGTTTGCTGTGGGACTTCCAACATCTCCCACCCTCTTATCGCTAATTAGCACTGCGATGGCAGCCCTTCCGTTTGTATCCTGGAACCACAGTCCACTATCTGGTATTCTGTACTGCTCACTGATAATCAATACGTCCACGCTCATCTCGGCGGCCGCTTGCATTAGGAGGTCCTGAGCTTCGCGTCCTCTGCCTATGTTTACCTGCAGGTACTTAGCCATTTCGGTCCATTTTCATGGCCTTCTGGGAGGCGGGGCACCTTGCACATCCTAGTATGTGTCTTGCATCTCCGTGTTCTCGCTCCTCATTGCAAATAACGCAGAAAGGTTTGCTTTTGCAGTCCTTTGCAATGTGGTTTTCCTCCCCGCAGAGTCTGCACGCTTTCGATCTATCCGTGTCCGTGCAGTCCATCGCGAAGTGGCCGAAGCCTAGACACCGGAAGCATCGGGGGTTCGAGTCTTCAGTCTGACCCGGCACCGGAACCAGCCTATATTCGCTTTACCTGTTTTAAGTAGTTTACCCGCTATCTCCGCCGGTACTGTCACCACTGTTGTTTGTCTCTCGCCATTACTGCTACTACTACTACTACTACTGACCCATCGCCCTACGTACAGACTACACCGGTACATCATTATCGCGCCTCGACTCTGAGCTGAGTGAAATTCTAAATTCTCACTCGTACAAGAGCGAGTGAGAGACATGGACAGCGTACCAACAGGTTCTACAGCGTTATCTTCACTTGGTAGGGTACGATAATACAATACCGAATATTTCGTCAAAACGAAAAATAGCAATACTTGGTAGCCGCTAAAATAAAATCGACGACGTTTTAATGAACAAAGTTAAATCTCGACTCAATGACACACTTATTATCGATAGCGTACCAAAAAAATCTAAATCTAAAGCACTATCGTTGCTTCCCAGTTTACATCGCAGCGCAGTCGTTATAAAAATGACATGGGATCGTAACGGTGTTGTTTCCATAGACGGCAAAAGAATTTCAAATTCCTATATCGATGATCTTGTTAACGATGCTATGCGAGCTAGAAAACGCGAGAAACCCATCGGTCGATCTCACTTTGCCAAACTGCAGCGAACGATACAGATGCCGCGCGAATTTATCGGCAATCCCGAGTTCCTACACGCCGGTACACTTGCATCATCCTCGACACCGCAACGGCGTCTCGATTTACCACGCGATAGTATTAGTAGCAGCAGTAGCAACAGTAGCAACAACGAGGCTTAGTCCGCGCACTCAAACAAAGATTTAATGCTCACGGCGGACAACGACATCATCGAGGGTAGGCGGAGGAGGAAGAAGAGGACGAACAATTGCAAAATATCGCACAAGTAGTGAGCCAACGACACCCCAGTGAATATTGATCCCTCACACAGCTAGAAACAAAAAAGAAAGCATCCATTTAACTAGTCATGATTAAAATTATGAAAATTCTTCAAAAAATCTATTATGATGCCGCTCATTCTGCATCCTATTCTCGAGCGAAAAATTTGGCCTACGTGGATCGGAAAGTAGCGCGAAAAAATGTTTTACCATGGTTCGAGACACAGGATTCATATAACATGCATCCTCTCGTGCGACGACGATTTCCCCGTCGTACGTACAACGTGAGTAATATAGACGATGTATATGAGGCTGATTTAGCTGATCATCGCTCGGTAGCTACGTACAACGCTGGATACGCATATCTGCTTGTTGTTTTCGACGTGTTGAGCAAATACGCGTGGATCGAGGCTTTACGTGACAAAACGAGCGCAAACGTGGCCCGTGGTTGCACGCGCATACTCGCAGGCAGTAACAATTGTCACCCGCAGCAATTGCAAATTGATCGAGGCAAAGAATTTATCGGCACTCTATTTCAGCAAATTCTCAAGAAAACGAATATCGATTTTCGCGCTGCTCCTAACCCCGATATACTAAAACCCTCGATTGCCGAACGCTTTAATCGCACAATAAAAGAGCGAATGTAGCGTTACTTAACATACACACAAAATAAGCGTTACATTGATGTTTTACAAAATTTGTTATATGCTTATAATGACACTACACACAGCGGAACGCGTATTCCTCCGAGCGAGGTGATCTTTGAAAATGCCTCTATAACCCGAGAAAATTTAGCACGGCGTTACGAGCGTACCGCGAGAAAAGCTAAAAAGCCTAAATACAGTGTCGGTGAAATGGTACGTATCAGTACAGCTAAAGCAGTATTCGTGAAAGGATATTAGCGTGGTTGAGTAACGAGTTATTCAAGATTCAACGAATATCAGTGAATCGAGAACCTTTCGTGTATATTTAACACGATCTGAATAACGAGACTATCGACGGTATTTTCTACGAGGCAGAATTATCGCGAATACGAGTGCCTCTGTCACCTGAGAAGATGAAAGAGAAGAAAAGGACAAAGAGGAAGAACTCTAGGAATCACCGTCCCCGATAAATATGAGCTCCAACGATAGCTCTTTCTTTGTTGTACTACCGAGCAACGGTAGTATGCAGTATTTGCAGGATAATACGACGACGAAATTTATTACAAAAATACTTTCCTCAGGATACTTATGCATTATAGACTCATCAATTCTTACCTTTAAACGAATTGACCTTATTCATGATGTATTTTATACAAGTATAATTTTTGGTATACTGCATCAAAGAGACATGCAACAATACATAAGGATATTATTAGGGTAGAAATTGGGCAGGAGAAGAGAATAGGAATAACTTTTTTTTATTATATGTAACAATAAGAATTATAGACCTTTATTCCTTCAATTTCGTTTCAAAATTTCCTTGAGCTGAAATCAAATTTGGTTTTTCCTTGAGGAGGATGATTTGGTGTTTATTCAGCGATTCGATCTTAGTAATTTGAAGTTTGCAGGGATGTCACAAACGGATGACATCGTATCCCAAGTCTCGAATGATCCTTGTAATCAGTAACAAGTTCGTCTAGAATTTTTATCCGTTCAGCTGTTCGAATTTCTTAAAGATGATCTATTTTATCGCTAACAGGTATTTCGGTGCCGGCAATTTGGTAAAAGTAATTTTTTTTCGAATTGGTTTGGTTCACTAAAACTCAATAAAAATGAAAAAATCGATTTTCACGAATCAAATCAACATATTAAAGCGCGGTAAAAAGGGAAAAGCTAGATTTTATGAATTAAATCAGTTTACAAAAACTAAGAAGAAAGGAGTGATAACTTTTCATGAAATAAGTTGAATCACTAAAACTCTGTTATGCCGGTACCGCGTAATTGAATAACTCGGCAATCGGTATAATATTAAAAAGTTATTATTTTTGGGACCGTTTGCGGAGTAGGAGATGGATCTCGTGTAATTCGTGTAAACGTGAAATTATGTAAATAAATCGGAAGTGAATTTATTATAGGCAACGGTAACTTCCCGTTGTTTATTAAAAAGTCAATAAAAGTATATTACAATAAATTGTGCTTTCGAGCCCGTACGAGGAGCCAACCTCTCGCATTTGAATCTACTAATACAATCAATTCGGCAAAGCAGTTATTCACTCCTTTGACCGAAATCGAGTATCGAAATGAATTTCACAATAATCGTTGCTTGCGAATTCCAGCAAGTCGTAGCTCGAGCTCGTAGCGGTCATTGCTCGCAGCTCGATGCTTACGTTTGCACATTTTTCCTACTTCGGTAAATGGCCTCATGCGAAGAAGAAACAATAGCAAAATAATATACAAATAATTAATTCGCAGCACAACCTCCCTCTCCCCTTAAAGAAACATTTTTTTTCTCATAAACATTTTTTTCTTCGGTCGGTTTCCCGTATCTTATTTAAGATATTTATATACCGGGCAATACATAGTACTATACAATTTTTATCATTGTTTTGACATTTTTTCTTTTTCATCATTGATCTGGCCATCGCACTCGGCTGAGGGGGCAAGGTTCCCAGGCCCTGGCCCGCTCGGATCGCAGTCGCTCCTGTGGCTGTTGTCGTCCGAGTGGCTCGAGATTAATATTCACCTCGGTTGCTGCCGGGGTCGTTGCCTCGGTTGTCCTTGTCGGTGTCCGGTTCCGTTTGTACCTATAACATTTATGCCGATAGCCCACCAAGGCTATTGGTGCTATTGCACTCAGCGAGTAGAGGCTAATTAAAGGGTGGTTAAATTTTAAGGGCCGATGTTGATTTTTAATAAAACACAAATTATTAACGAAATTATTGTCAATTCTCTTTATTATGATAATATGGTATGGTTCAATTATGTATGGAACAAAATATCGGCCAAATGGCCGCTGCGACCTCGGCGGCACACCTCCATCCGATGATCCAAATTTTCGATGACGCTTAGGCATAATTGAAGTTCTATGCCGTTAATGTGCCGAATTATCCCATCCTTTAGCTCTTGAATTGTTGCTGGCTTATCGACGTACACCTTTTCTTTCAAATAACCCCAAAGAAAGAAGTCCAACGGTGTCAAATCACATGATCTTGGCGGCCAATTGACATCGCCACCACGTGAGATAACACGGCCATTGAATTTGTCGCGCAAAAGAGCCGTTGTTTCGTTAGCTGTGTGGCAAGTGGCACCGTCCTGTTGAAACCACATATCGCCCACATCCATATCTTCCAATTCGGGCCATAAAAAGTTCGTTATCATCTCACGATAGCGAACACCATTCACAGTAACTGCCTGACCGGCCTCATTTTGGAAAAAATACGGCCCGATGATGCTGCCAGCCCATAAACCGCACCAAACAGTCACTCTTTGTGGGTGCATTGGTTTTTCGACAATCACTCTTGGATTATGATTCGCCCAAATGCGGCAATTCTGCTTATTGACGAATCCACTGAGGTGAAAATGTGCCTCATCACTGAAGATGATTTTCTTCGAAAATTGATCATCCACTGTTGCCATTTCTTGCCACCATTCTGACCATTGACGACGTTTGGAATGGTCAAGAGGCTTTAGTTCTTGAGTCAATTGCACCTTATAAGCGTGTAAATGCAAGTCTTTATGCATAATGTTCATCAACGACGAGCGTGAGAGGTGCAATTGTTGGGCACGACGACGAGTTGAGGTGGACGGCTCTCAGCCACACTATCGCGAACAGCAGCAATATTTTCTGCAGTACGAGCTGTACGAGCATGCACTGGTGTTTTAATATCTCCTACAGACCCGGTTTGCTCAAATTTTTGCACTATTTTTCCGATTGTACGCACATTTGGACGATTAAATTGACCGAAAAAATCACGAAGTGCACGATATGCATTTTGATTTGAACGCCCATTTTCATAATAAGCCTGAATAACTTTAACGCGTTGCTCGATTGTGTATCTTTCCATGGTTCAAATTGAGTTAGTCTGAAATTGAGAAATGTCAAATGAAATGCAGAAAAAAACTTGACGTTTAGGTGTGGTTCACATTCAACATCGGCCCTTAAAATTTAACTACCCTTCATGTAGGGATGCTGCGTTCCGTCTCCGGTAATATCGAGAGTTTCAATAGTCCTTTTCGCTTCATCTTCGAGCTTTTGCAGCTCCTTCGGATTTTTCAGTACGCTTGCCAGTGTAATTTTCTCGGTGGTCTGGGTAAGAGGCGTCTGAGCCTCTATTTCCCTCAAATGCAGGTTGTACGGGGGAAGGTAATTTTTTTAATGATCTGAGATGTTCGTCTCGTTGTTTTCACGCTGAAATTTGGGACGGTTACGATAAATACACCTATCAAAGCCAGCATTCCTGTTTTACTGAGAATTTCGTGTTGAATGGGTTTTTTTGCCGCAAGTGATTCCGACGGCCACTGAGGTCGGCGTGACGTATATCCATCGTCCCGGCTGTTGCAGAGGGATGGAGAGGGTACGAATCAGTCGGACTTCTCGTTTGGCGCAGGTCTCGCCGTCGTCTTGGGTGATTTTGGCGTAAATCAGCACTTCTCAGGGGTTATCGGCAAGGGATTTTCGTATGTAATATTGCACTCGCAAGCCGCTGTGCTTGGGTAGTAGGAATAATACTCGTAATTAGACGTAACAAGAAGATGGGTAGAAGTAGTTGGAGCAAACTGTTGTCAGCGATCGCATCGTCTCTTGAATCCTATTTATCAAATGTACGGTTCGAAATCCTAACTCGCCCGTTAAATTTAACCCCATCGACGTCTCATCTTTTGGAGTCGCGGACCTCATCGAGTGAACGATCGCCGCTCATACAAGTCATTAGAGGACGTCCACAAAAAATAACTATGCCAAAAGAAAGATGAGTAAATATAATATATCTATAAATACAGCCATTGCAAGATCCATAAGAGCTGTAATTAGTATTAAAATACAATTCGAACTGTACTAGAGAGATAAATAATAAATCATTACATTTAAGACATATTACCTGAACCCTCGTGCATACGTGTATCTCTAGTATACGCCTATAAGTTACACTGAACATTTATTTTGAATTTAAATTACCCGTGAATTTATGAATTTTTGTATTTTAGTTATTGAATATTTATTATATTGCACTAGAGAATAAAGGATAAATCTTTATACTTAGGATATCCTTTCGTAATGTAATTTATGTGGAAATATAATTTGATCAATACAAGAGAAATAAATAAATCATTACATATCTTCCAAAAGCAAAATGGAAGGGTGTTTCGACAGACAAGTGTATAATTTATTAACGGTCTTGCAATTTTGCAGGTCTTCGTTGGTCATTTGCAGATAATTGTGGCCTTTTGCATCGATTACTACTGGATAACCCGTCGTTTCCAGGTAGTAATATTTTCCATTACTCGCTTGCGTCGGTATGGAGTAGGCCTTCTGTACACTATACCGTTGTTGCCTGATCAACGGTAAGTCGAGCAGAAGTACAATCGCGTCACCTTCGCTGTAGGCCTTTAGGTCAGCCAGTCGCATAAGTGCTGATGCTTGGATGTGCTCTACAGCGGCAGGGAAACTCGTGCCTGGCGGCAGGTGTGTCAAAGCGATCGCCAGGTAACGCGTAAGCGTTCTCGGTGGCAGGGGCATTCCCCCTGCGTTGCCTACGGCTATCTTTGTTACCAAATGCATCAATTCTCGTAAATCGCTTAGTAATGCATCCACGGCTAGGCTGATTACGGTCAGACTTTCGTCCAGGCGTTGGCGTCTCACCACGCCGTACAGCTGATCGTTGAGTGTGTGGTTGATGCGCATAACCTGAGTCAGCAGGGCTTGCTTGTTGGCCTGGATGTGATGCGAGCTCTCGTTGAACATACTCAGGGTGGTCCTTACCACTTGCACCTGATTTTTAGTCCATCTTGGAGAGTCTGTTGCGAGGCTTGTAGGTGGGTGATTTCCTCGTGTCACTGCTGCGCGTCATCTGCATCCATGTTTTACGTCATGACCTTGACGATTTTCCCAGGCCGTCGATCCGTGGACGTCATGGTTGCATAGTTCCAGCAGACGTTCCAGGTTTGTGCTTGCGTCGGCTTCTCGGTGCATTAACGCAGTGACATCTAACCTGACAGTCAGCCGCCATGTGGATTGGACTACCGCGAGGCTTCCGATGTTCTCGAAGTAGATGCCTGGATTGCTGTCAAAGGTGCTGATGCTGTAATCTGGCGGATGTAACATGGTTGCCGTTGTTCTGCCGGTTGCTGTGATCTACCTGGAATAGGGATTGGAGACGCTCAGGCTCGTGTTTCCGTGATATTGCTTAACTAGCTAATTTCTTTCTCTGGATTTATAGTCCCGGGACTTTATTAGTGTCCCGAGGCTAATTCTACACTGAGACTTTGAGCTAATATGTGTATGATTCATCGCGTCAGTATGGCGCCGCAGTTAAGTTTTAACTGGGAGCGAATGGAAGTGAATTTTAGCCTTTCGGGCATATAGCCGATAACCCTTCTGGCTACAGCATAATTTTTTTAATAATAAAAATAAATTAATTTTTCTATTCTAGAGAACTAGGCGGGAAAGGTTCGATCGCGCTCTGGGTCTCTTGGAATTGTGGGCTCCGGAGGTTTGGGATGTTGAACCCGGAGAAGATCATCGTGGACTGGGGCGCCTCTTCCGGGAGCCTGCTTCTATTTCCTGGGAGGTCGGCCCCGGTCACGACCTCGGGTTTCGAGACATCGTGTGATATGGCTCTTCAGTCTAAACAATTTTGTTTTTATTGTGGGATTTTACTGTCTATTATACTATTATTTTAATCCCAGAATGTTTTCATTTATTGAAGTCCCTTTCCTTCCGCTCTGCGGAGCTCCGAACCCATAATTACTTAGTTTTATTTAGGCTTAATGCTCTATAAAGAGCTTCAGGCGGTTAGCGTGTACCGCCTGCGTTTTCCGTCCCTTCTGGACGATGTAGTTCACGGGGGGCCTTATCTCTACTATCTCGTGAGGTCCCGTCCACTTCGGAGTAAGCTTGGCCGACCGCCCCCTACGCACCGTCTCGTCACGGAGGAGTACGCGTTCACCGACGCGGTACTCCTGCACCTGTGCGTCTTGGTCATACGTATACTTCGACCGTCTTTTCGCGCCCTCCAGGTTGTCGCGTGCTACAGTTCATGCAGCACGTAATCGCTCGCGTAACTCGTGGACGTAGTCGTCGTAGTCATATGTGTTGCGGGGCTTCTGTTTTACGGCTGTCGGCAATTCAGCTTCGCGTCCGTATACCAGCACGTGGGGAGACAGTCCAGTCCCCGTATGTGGAGTAGTGTTGTACGTAAACATTGCGTATGGCAGCCACTCGTCCCAATTTTCCTGATCCTTGATTATGACATTTTTCAGGTATGCGGCGAGGATGCGATGCGACCTTTCCAAGGCGCCGTTCGATTCCGGATGGTAGGCCGTCGTTTGTATCTTTTTAATTTTCGGTAGTTAACACATTTCTTTGAAGATCGAGCTGAGAAAGTTGGTGCAATGGTCTGACGGTATCGTTTCCGGCGATTAAATAAAATTAGATAAAAAGAATTCTTCTACCAGCGCCCTTGCTACTGTCGAAGCCTCCTGGTTCGGCAGGGGGATCGCTGCGCTGTACTTCGTAAGAGCGTCCTGGAACATAAGTATATATTTTTTCCCGGAAGCACTTTCAGGTAGCGGTCCTACGATGTCGACCGCTGCTTTTCCGAACGACCTAGATGAGGTGTCCGTTACTACCATCAGCACTCGTTCCTTTTTCCCGATTTTATTCTTATGACAGGACTCACAGGACGATATGTGTTCTTTCAAATCCCTTCTTATGCCGGGCTATATTTGGTCCGGATCGGATGTAGGGTACGCCGTATACCCTGATGCCCTCCTATGGAGGTATCGTGGTATTTTCTAATTATTTTCTAGCGGTCGTCGGCAGAGGGGCTGGTTACGCCACTGCGGCAGTCGCTGTATTCTTTTATAACGCTGTCCTTTTCCGTGCTGCTGGAGGCTTGCGCGCTGCGGCCCCCGCCGCGCATCGCTTCCTCAGCAGGCCTTTGCGGTGCTCTGTCCGCAGTTTTTTCGCTCGGTGTACCCACTGGTAGCTCCGCCGTTGCGTCGCTCGCTGTCTCAAGCGGCCTTGCAACGTTTGCCTTTCGCGGCACTCCGCGACTCGCGGGTCCGCCACGCTGTGCTGCGCTTACTCTGTCTTCTTCGGTGATGCTCGCAGTCTTACCAGTGCTGTTCTCTTCTAGCATGCGTGGATTCCCCCTTCCCCAATGGCACGGCTTCGCAGCGGGGCTGTGGGGATCAGTCGAGCGACCTACATGCACGCTGCATATGTCTCCATCCTTTTCTGTAGCATTGACGTGCGCTGCTTCTCGCTCTGCCTCATTGCTGTGCTGGCCCGTGGTATTCTCGATTCGCCGCTTTGTGCGGCTGTCCGTACCCGGGCGTGCTCCATCCTCTTCTATCTCGTGGGCGAGCTCGATCCATCGCTTCAGTCAGCTACCACGGCTACATGGGGTATCTTCGGCCCTCCGTTCTGTGCGGCTCTTCGCTGTGTCTACTTGCCCCGTAGTGCTGTCCTTTTCCGATCCACAGACTTCGTTCTTGGCTCTCGCTCGGGCCCTTGTAGTAGCGAATATACTGCTTAGCGATTCTGCATTTGTATTTCGCTTTCCGGCCTTATACTATATTCGACGTTTAATTCCTATTCCGCTAATTTTATTTTCCAACGCATTAGTCTCGAACCAGGGTCCTTTTCTCCGAAAAGCAAGGTGAGCGGTTGGTGGTCCGTCACTACCGTCAAACGAGTACCATAAATATATGGTCGGAATTGAGCGAGAGCCCAAACTATCGCGAGTAGTTCCTTTTCCGTCATTGTGTAATGCAGCTCGGCCTTTGACATGGTGAGGCTCGCGTAGCATATGGGCAAGTCGACCCCGATCTTGCCCTGCGAAAGGATCGCGCCGAGCGCCCGATCTGAGGCGTCTGTTGTCACAACGAACAGCTTTTCGAAGTCTGGATACTGCAATATTGGAGCTGTGGTAAGCGCCATCTTCAGTTCTTCAAAGGCAGCAACTTTTACTGCGGTCCACTCGAATTAAACCTCTTTCTGGGTTAATTCTGTGAGTGACATCGCGGTTTTCGAAAAATTCTTGATGAATTTCCAGTAATACCCAGCTAGTCCAAGGAAGGAAGGCACCCTCTTTACGTCTCTTGGCACCGGGAATTCCCCTACCGCTTCCAGTTTTTTGGGATCAGCTCGCACACCCTCTTCGGAAATTAAGTGGCCGTGGTACTGCGTTTCCTTTCGCAGGAATTGACCCTTGCTAGGCTGCACTGCCAATTTTGCTTCTCTCAGCCGCTACAGCACCTCCCGCAGCCTATCGTTGTGTTCCTTAAAGGTTTTCCCATGTATTACGATGTCGTCGAGCTACACATCACATTTGACGCCCTGTAACCCTGCTAGCGCAGAGTTCATCAGCCTCTGAAAAGTCGGAGGTGCGATTTTGAGTCCGAAAGGCATGCGGTTATACTCAAAATGACCCTGCGGAGTGGAAAATGCAGTTTTTTCCTCATCTTCCTGCGATATCGGGATTTGATGAAATCCTGAGGCGAGGTCCAAGGTCGTATAATATCGGGCTCGTCCCAGCTGGTCCAATATCTCTGTGATGTTGGGCAATGGGTATGAGTCCTCGATGGTGGCTTCATTTATTTTTCGAAAATCCACTACTATTCTCATCTTCCTTACTCCGGCCGCGTCGGGTTTCTTCGCCACAACCAATAGTGGCACGTTCCACTGACTTCTGCTGGGCTGTACGATGCCTTCCTCTAGCATTTTGCGGGTCTGCCTCTCCACTTCCCTATTGTGGGTCTCGGGCGGCCTGCATGGGTGCACCTTAATAGGCTGCACCCCTTCTTTAAGAGGTATCACATGCTCTATCATAGGCGTACACGGTAGTCTATCCCCTGGTAAGAGGAACGCGTCCTCGTATTCGCTTGTGATATCGCTAAGCGCTTTGCGCTCTTCCTTGTTGAGGTTTGCCATGTCCAGCTGTTTGGCTAGTCGCGCGAGGCGGTCAGCCCCTCGCTCCGTGCTGACGGCGCATACCTCCATAGCGGCTGCCTCGGCCGTTTGACCTACTGCCGCTTCCTCGAGCGGCTCGAGTTTCACTACGGGGCGTTGTACCTCTACCACCTGCTCGGTAGTGTTTATTAAGCTGATAGCACAGCTACTACCACGCGGCAACGTAACGTAGGCACCCATGATAACCCCGTCCTCGACCTCTACTCTGGAGAGCAATCCTACGAATTTGCTCATCGTTGCGGCGTAGGTGACTGTCCCTCTGCGTGGCGGCAGAGATACCCGCGTCGTGTCGTCCAGGAGTGGCATGCAGTGCACGTGTTGCATCGGGCCCAAGATGCAATATGCATCAAGGCTTGGCAGCCCTTTACAGCGGGGACGGAGACCTCGTCATTTTCAATTAAAAATGGGAGAATTTTACCTGGTGAACATTGGATAGAGGTGGGCTTGAAGATGTACTGTTGACACTTGTCCTCTTTTGTGGTAGTTCTTCTTCTTTGTCGTGTTGTCGATCTCTGTTCGTAGGCGGCTCTCTTCGACTCGTACCCTTTAGTTGGTGATGGAAGGAGAAAGATTTGCTGATCGTATCCAAGTAGATTATCGTATTGTTTATTTGTACGTGTATTGTACACAACCCACTAAACACAAGTATTGTAACGTGGTAACGTGCCAGGATATTCAAGAGCTGCGTCCTCCTCGCACGACATCTGCCAACACGATCTCACAGGGCTTAGGGAACAATCGCCGTACTTGATTTAATTTTTTATATTTTTATTTGTATTTCTATATTACAATTTGTACGAATGGAGAGACGGGGAAAGAGGAAGACGATGATCACACCGCATCCATCAATTGCTGGCTTCGGGATTCGACATTTTACATAGACAGGCATTTTACACCTTTCTCTGTCGGGAGATACAGCCGTCCCGCTCGACGTTCATCTATAAACGATACGCTGCTATCTATTTTCAGCTATCATCTACTTGCAGCAGTCCATCTGTCTCATGGGGTTCATCTGCCGGACTGAGTACTCTCCGTATTATATGTTACTAATTTATACGTTGTCCAGCTGTGCCGCTAGTCGCGGTCATCGAGCGACACCGATTCTCCCAATTAACCGAGTTCGGCTCGTTAGGAGGGGATCATAGTTTACGGGCACGCGCGCCGGCAAGACCTCAGGGCTTTTTCCCGCCGATCGTCGAGCGAGCAGGACGTAGTGTACACTCTTTGTTTGTCCCGCTCTAGTGTTTGTTACCGAAAATATCGGCTCAACATGGAGCTGCTGTTTAACGAAATTTATTGGCGAGTCGTTATTGTATCGGAGGATCTTTGGAACTATTGTACCGAGGCAATCTTTGGAAATTATCAAAGACTTTCAATAAACATCGCAGCGTCATCGTGAGCTCTCTTTCCTTCCCCGGTCTCTTGTCATTATTTGATTTTATTGAGTATCGACTGACAAGTCGATTCGAGTTTGGGCATATCTGTGGCTTCTGTATCCAACGCACAGAGAATAAATTCGCATTGGGACCGATTGCGTCTGTTAAAGTGTAATATCGAGATCGTTTGGCGGTTAGAGCCGGAAAGAAGTCACTTCGTTCTTTTAGTTACTGTTCTGTAGTCGTTTACTGTAAAGCCGCGCACGCGTTGGTACATCATTCCGTGGTACGATTGTGTGAGAGGGATGTTATAGACCGTGTCGCGGATTTTCAGGAATAACTGACTTATTGATTTACATTATTTTATTCGACTTATTTTATTTTATCTATTTTTCTTATTATATTGGACATTATTTTATTTTTGTGAGCTTATGCAGTGCGTGCTCGGCCGTCGTCCCGTATATTGTACTTGATTGCGAGGTATTAGTACGGTTCGAGGCGTATTTTATTGTGATAAATCGTTGGTTACTTTTATTATCGTTTGAGTTGAATAATTTATGGATGATTATTATTTTTGTTTGTCGTTAATTATTTTATTATTATTAATATTTTTTGTATTCATTTATTTTATTTTATTTTATTGATATCCATGATATATTTAATTAATATCGATTCGGCGGTGACTCATGCTTGGTCTTGTCTTTTATACGTCGGGAGATTTTCAAGGGGCAAGAGTCGAACCATTAGAAGCTTCGCGTACGTGACCTTCCGGCATCCCGTGATTGTCGAGTTATTGTGTGTGTATGGGATTGACCCGGCGTAGGCCGTATCGCGAGCTGGATTTTCGAGGGGACAGTTTCTTTGACTTTGTCTGATCTTGTTTTGTCGGACGGTAATCTAGTGTAGTGCGTGCTCGACCGACGTCCCATCTATTGTACTTGGTCGCAAGGGATTAGTACGGTTCGAAGCATATCTCGCTCGGTCAAATTGTTCGTTGCTTTTATTATCTATATTTATTATCATTATTTTTATTATTTTGGACGTCAGTTATTTAATTTGGGATTTCTTATTTTATTTCATATAATTTGAGGGTTCGTTAATCATTGTTTCGTTCCTGACTTGTTCTCGGATTTGCTAAGAGATTCGAACTAGTAGATGCCTCGCGTACGTGACCTTCCGTCGTCCCGTGGCTATAGAATTATTGGATGTATGTGGGATTAGACCGGTATAGGTCGTATCGCGAGCAGCATTTCAAGGCGACCTATTGTTTTATCCTGTCCAGGCGTATGGCCGTTTCTTATGAATATTCTAAATCTACGTTGGGTGTGTTTATCGGTAGCGTATGAGAGTGAGAGAGATACGATGCGAGAGCCGGGATAGCTTGTGCTGCCGAAATAATTAAGGTTATAAATTGTTAAAAACCAAACTGATTATACGGGATATTTTATTGATACTGTTGATTGTTTTCTTATTATTTTGTTAAAATATTAATAACTGCTTCAAACAAATAAAGGAGCTGCCCAAGTTGGCCGTTGTTGATCCCGTACCTGCCTTGTTGTCTGAATTATTTATTGGTTTTATTTCTTCACTTTATTTAGCTGTTATTGATCTTATTTTTATTGATTTTATCTATGGATTCAACTTTAGTTATATTATTTATTTGTTTTATTTTTTGACTCTATTTATTGGTTATTGATTTTATTTTATTTGATGTTACCTTGATTTAGTCTTATTGTTTTGTTTGATTTTATTTACTAATTTGTTTCTGAACTCCACTTATTAATGTTATTTATTGATTTTATTCATCGAGTTTATTTATTATCTTTGTTTATTTGTTTTAATTATTGATTCCGATTTTTATTGGCTTTGTTTTGTTTATTTATTGATTCTATTTTGGATTTTTGACCACCTCGATAGTCCGAACCACCCACTCTGCCTCGAACAGCTGTAGCTAGTCTGGGCTAAGTCTGGTCAAACACCTCGTTATTTTTCCTTCCGGCGCGTAAGCGCCTGGCGCCCAACTCGAAGGAGTAAAATAGAAGGAAGGAAAAATAGCTCGGACCAGCTAGAGGTAACGTCGGGACCGGAGGGTGAAAATTTACGTTACAGTATACAGAAAGTCGTGAACAATATCATAGAAAGGGCAACTTGGCCTGTTACATTTAAGCGGAGTGACTTATTCGCGACTAAACATTAGGCGACGCGACCGCGGGCAATAGTGATAGAAAACTGAGCATCCATGCTGTGGAAACTCTTCCTTATAACATATATCCTAGATTTTAGTGGTTGTATTGATAAGGAAAACTCGTGAATTAGGTTGAAACGCTATTCTAGTTTTCGAATCCCCTTCCCCAAAAGTTGATCCTCCCCTTTAGGTTGGCATGATTCAACTTGTCCACCTTCGTCGAAGGTGGTTCTCCTTGTAGAGAACGTGAGTTACTGGTCTAGTTCTATGACTAGCCCCGTTAACCAATTTACCCTTTGAAACTATACTCTATCTTATCTCCATTCGCCCTTAGTGCTGAGTGTTATGATTAGGGAGTTCGCGGAAAAGACAGGTGTAGAGGCAATCGTAATATATATCTATTATGACTAATGCTAGTTAGGCACCCCCCGCCGTAAAAGGGGATCGGGGGAATGACTCAGATGAAAGGGATAACTACTCCGGCTCTCTCGCTCGCTCATCGTGAGCGGCTCGTACCTACGAGACAATAAAAGAAGAAGGAGGATCTCGCAGGACGTAACACCTCCCCACATCAAGACGGGTGCTACGAAGGTCGATCAATAAATAGTCGCCTTGGTAAAGAAAATCGCGTTTTTTTGGACAAAAATCTTTTTATTTCTCAACATAATCTCCTTTTAGCTCGATACACTTATTCCAACGATTTTCCAATTTTTTAATGCCCTCCGAATAATACGATTTCGGAAGATCCTCAAAATAGGTCTCTGTTTCGGCGATGAGGTTATCTCTGGAACCAAATCTCTTTCCGCCAAGAAATTTTTTTCAGGTTTGGAAACAGAAAGTAGTCGTAGGGGGCCAAATCTGCAGAATACGGTGGATGCAAAAGAAATTCGTATTTAAATTCATGAATTTTGGCCATGGCAACTGGGCACCTGTGAACGCGTGAATTGTCTTGATGGAAGAGCACATTTTTCCTCGCCAAATGTGGACGTTTTTTCTTTAATTTGTCGTTGAATCGGGTCAGTCCGGCTGCATAGTATTCGCCATTAATCGTTTTTTTCGGCGGAAGGTAATAGATGTAGATTATGCCACGTGCTTCTCAAAAAACTGTGGCCATGACCTTACCGGCCGATGGCACTGCCTTCGCCTTCTTTGGAGCACGTTCGGTCGGTGAAGTCCATTGTTTCGATTGTTCCATTGTCTCTGGTGTATAGTGATCCATGTTTCGTCCACGGTTACGTAACGACGCAAAAACTCAACAGGATCACGCTTATAAATCGCCAAACACGCCTTTGAATCAGCTACACGTTCTCTTTTATGGTCGACAGTGAGCAAACGCGGCACCCATCTTGCGGATAACTTTTTCATACCCAACTGATCACTCAGGATTGAAATCACTGACCAATATGATATGCCTGTGGCCTCAGCAATCTCACGCACTTTTAGTCTCCGATCATTTAACACAGGGGTCTCCAAACTTTCCAGCCTTAGGGCCATACTGATTACTCCAGTAAGTTCCGAGGGCCAAAACCATATTATCATTGTTGCCGGAGGTAAAAAGTGAAATAGTCCAAAATCTGTCCGCGGGCCGAATGTGGCCCTCGGGCCGTAGTTTGGAGACCCCTGATTTAACACCATATCGTGGACTTTTTCAATTGTTCCTGGTATGACGACCTCATTTGGACAACCTGGACGTTTATCGTCAACAATGCTCGTACGACCACATTTAAATTCAGCTGTCCAATATTTTAATGATCGACAACGAAGGTGCAAGGTCCATATAAACTTCGTCTAGCTCCGCTTTGATTTCATTGTTGGTTTTCTTTTTCAAAAACAAAAATCGAATCACTGCACGATACTCAATGTATTCCATTTTTGTAAAAACACAAAAGTTGTTTGTCTTTCGATGGCTGTCAAACGCAAACTAAACATCGCAGCGAGCTGAAACTTTGACAACAGTCATGTGAAGAATGGCACTACTAAACGTCGCTATTGATTTCTTTCCTCGACCAACAGATGGCGCAAGGCCGACTATTTATTGATTGACCGTGAAGCTAGTACCCGGTTACATGCCCTCATGTAGCCACTTGAGATAAAGAAATTTTCTTTTCCTCTCCACGGTGCATCAAAAATTAATCTATATATCCCCTTTTTTGTTACAATTCCCATCGACTCAGTTCTGTCAAATTGCTTGAATTTCACACCCTGGAGGGAGAAAGAAAAAAGTTTGAAGTTATTTTATTTATGAGTGGTGTTTGAGAATCCGTCCGGTGTAACTCGACAGATCTGTGAAGATATTGAAAAGGAATGAAGCTTCACTCGATACAAGAGGGAAAGTAAACCAGACACAGAGATGTTATATTGAGGAAGTGGTTTATTCTACCTTTCAAAAATATCGTAGAAATACAATTTAAATATTAAATATAGAGTTGAACAGCACACAATTATATTAATTGTGTGCTGAATGTGATTGAGCTTGAGCTTGGAGAGCAATGCGCGTACCGCAGTCAGTACTGCGTAGCACGACACGCTAGAAAATAATAAGTGCGTAAGATTTTGTAAGCGATTCATTGCAAGCTCTCAGCAGTTTGTTGAAGAGAGGTTACAGTGAATCGATGAGAGCACTTGCAATTAAAATTGCTTGAGTGCTCTACATGTATGAGACAAGCTACGCAGTCAGCACTGCGTAGCACAATACAACATATATTGAGGATGCACGAGTGAGCAGTGTATAGTCACTGTACTTTCCCAGCAGATTTTCTGGAGGAAAGTACAGCGAATATAAAACCCCTGCATAATTATATTAATTATACCGGCAAAATCAAGTGAGGAGAACGTGGTGCAGCATGTGCTGCAGCGCACGCCACAAGTGAGACCAAGTGCTGATGTACCATATTTTCCCTCCTCACTGATAGTGAATTTCTATGCATTATACCAGTGAAGGCTTACCTTGAGCTATGAGTCCTAGTGAGCGAGAAGTTGAGTGAGTCCGATGTATGGTGCCAATGAAAACGGTCCAAGAATCCTTAGGATGCGTGTGCTGTCCAGCGGATATGTAGTGAAAAGTGACTAAATTACCAACATGGCTGTAAGTATGGAAGCGTCGTTGGGCGCTGAAGTCAGTTGAGCGAGATAGCCGGTGAGCGCAACCGAAGTCAAGCGAGAGAAATATCCTCTCGCTCGACGCGGCATGCCAACGAGGCACATCCTCGGCTTCGCGAAGCCCTACCTCGGCTATCTTCGGCTCAACCGAACGACGTGTGTTAGAGCACCGCAACAGGTAGGCGCACGACGAATATCGATCGCCGTGCGCCAGCTGATTCTCCAACAAGTGGTTAAAGGAATTTATGGAGGTTTCCCCCCATTTTCCTTCTTGTTGTATTCTACATAAGCATTAAGATACCTTAAATTTGACGATACTAGTTAACATGCACTATTGTTATAGAAAAAAAATATGTTGCCCTATAATTTATTTTTTTATAATATTTTTATTTATATATATATTTAAAAAAAATATATATAGGATAGTTATAAATGCACATACATCAAAGACAATTACAGTTTCAATTTGGATACTATATACGTATTAAGCGATACACCTGGTATATTCTGTTTGCTTTTTTTTTTCCTTTTGAAATACAATGTGACACTGAATGGCAATTTTTTAAATTTGTAGTATCGTTAAAATGTACAATATAATGTAACGGTATTTTTACGTTAACATTAATTTTTGTCTTCCGAGGGGAAGAATTCGGACTCGAACACGGAGATAATTAGTTATAGACTTCTGTAGGAGGTATAAGTAGGGTTTATTCAGTAATTAACATAGAATTATGCAGTATTCGGCTTTTTAGCGCCGTTAGCCGTACAATTAATTTGTGTCGTAAAATCGCTCTGCAGGTTCCGCGCTCTTCTTTATCCGCGATGATATCGGATTTTGATTTATGCGCTCCTTGGGTCAGCGGTGAACGTCCCAACTAGGCGTAATCGAGCTCGTCCGTCTTGATCTTTGCCCTCCTGGCTCCTGCTGCGCGGTCTGCTGGGCTCCATGAGCTGTTGCTGACACGTCGGTCAGCTGGTATGGACGCCGGGTCTCTATCCGTGTTCGCGTTATTTTTAATTAATCGAAATTCTTTTTTTTAAGTTGTTTCGCGTTCGGGTTCTTTGTTCGTAGTGTCCGTGCCGTTCCCGTTAATCTCAAGTATACTTGACCGGGGTGATATTGTTCTACGTTCGCGTGTGACGTTTTTCCCGTTGTATAATGTGACAGCACCAAAATCTCTATTTTCCGGTGATTTTACTTATTTATCATTTATTTAACAGATTTCTCATCGATCTTCGGTGTTGGACCTGGACGTTCCGGTTATTCTTCTATCTTGATGAGTTGGTCTTTTATTTGATCTTTTTCTTATTCTTTATGTCTTGTTGAGTGGTGTCGTTCCCATCCGACGCGCTTGACAAGGCTAATAAATTTGTTTCTCTCCTAATTATTTCTCTATTGGTCCGAAAATTCTCAAATGACTTTTCCTATGTCTGGTTAGATAGTGACCTCCTAATTCTTCTTATTAATTAATTTTCCTACCTTTTTTTTTTATAATTCTACTCCATAAATCTATCCCTTTTTGTTGCGTAGACTTATTACATATTTTAAGTCTATCGTACCATGCCTGTGTGTTATAATCTCCTTAAATATTATTTATTATTCTACCTTCTTTCTCTGTGTTGTACCACTATTCCTTTCACCAGGCTTTATTCTTCAACCTCTTTGTGTCAAAAATAAGTTTTTTCACTTTTATCGATGCGCTGCGCTAACAATTCTTCTTACAGACTATTCCTACTTATTGCTAATTATCCAATTTAAACTTCCTTATGCTATTTTCTTAAGTCTCTTAAACTAAACCCTACTCATCTAGTTTAATGCCAACAACTTTCTCTTCTCAATTTGTTTTTTTAGAATATTTTCTGTTTTCACACAGTCCAATGCTGTTCGGTATCAATCTTTTTATTGGTTCCTCCACTGACTTTCACTGTATTCTTTTATTTGTCAATGTTCTAACAAGTTTGCTGGGCTAACTCACACCCTTTTCTATTAAAATTCTTGGATTCAATATGAATAGCAATATTTTTACTTTTAGCGCACAAGCGAGTTCTGACTGGGTCGACAGTTGAAATGAATAAGAGCCTCTCTCTGTTCGAAGCTGCCTTATATACCTTTCTCCATGCTTTCCCACTCTCTTATTTTAACTCCTCTTATTACAATATCTCATGTGATTTCTATTTCAGTTGCCCCGCCACCGAGCCCTGCCGTTGCCCGCACCGCTCGAGCGAGGTCAGCTGGTCGCTGACCCACTGTTTTTCGGCAGTGAGGGAACATTCCGGATACGTGACGTTTTGCTGTGACTCACCACAGCTGTGCTTCCGAGAATTTACTGTCTTTCCTTGTTACTATTTCTCTGTATCGAGATTTATTTGACAAAATAAATTGAGTTTTTAGTAAAATGTTTTTCTTTTATTTCTTTCTTAATTCTTTATTATAAATGACTCCGTCACAATAAAATGGGTATATAGACAGAGAAGGAGAAAGAAATGTACCTTACATAACATATATTCACACCTTAAATTATGGCAGGACAGTGATGGTTGTATAATCCCGTCGTTCAACAAATGGTCCAATTGTCGGGTAATTTCCTCCTTTAATTGTGGTGGGTAACGATACGGTCGTGTTTTTATTGAAATCTCATCGGTAGTAATTATCCGATGTTTTGCGGCATTAGTAGACTTGAGTGGATCCCCAGGCAGGTGGTACCTGTCTTGAAATTCATCGATCGGGCGTTCAACACACTCCCTCTCTTCTAGATTCCGATGGTCCAAGCACAGCAGTTCCTTAATCCTTTCAACTCGATTTGAAGATTTCGTAACGTAGACCGGTGTGTTTTTTGCTTCGTAGTAGTTAATAGTTGCGTCTTTGGCTTCCAATCCGACGCATCGTTGAGGCAAAGTTTGACGTATTTCGTCAATTTTCGATACATTCTGATTATTAATTTCATCATTATTCTCGTAGATTTTTGGTACATGTTAGTTATCAAATTCATCATTATTCTCATAGAATCTTGGTACTCGTCCATCAAAAAATTAATTTCCTTCGTCGATTTGAGGCATTTGCCAGTTATTAAATCTATTATAATTCTCTCTTGATTTTTGATACATGTTGATTATTAATTCCATCATTATTTTCGTACATACGTTGATTATCAAATTCATCATTATTCGCATAGAATCTTGATACTCGTCCATCAATAAAATCATTTCTTTCGTCGATTTGAGGCATTTGCCAGTTATTAATTTCATTATAATTCTTGTTGATTTTTCGTACATGTTGATTATTAATTTCATCATTATTCTCGTATATTTTTGGTACATATTGGTTATCAAATTCATCATTATTCTTATAGAATCTGGGTACTTGTTAATCGATAAATTCATTTCCTTCGTCGATTTGAGGCATTTGCCAGTTATTAATTCCATCATAATTCTCGTTGATTTTTGGTACATGTTGATTATTAATTTCGTCATTATCCTCGTAGATACAGTAATTATCAAATTCATCATTATTCTCGTTAGATACAGTGATTATCAAATTCATCATTATTCTCGTGGATACAGTGATTATTACATTCATCATTATTCTCGTGGATACAGTGATTATCAAATTCATCATTATTCTCGTAGATACAGTGATTATCAAATTCATCATTATACTCGTGGATACAGTGATTATCATATTCATCATTATTCTCGTGGATACAGTGATTATCAAATTCATCATTATTCTCATAGAATCTTGGTACTCGTCCATCAATAAATTCATTTCCTCTGTCGATTTGAGACATTTGCCAGTTATTAATTCCATCATAATTCTCGTCGATTTTTGGTACATGTTGGTTAATAGATACATCTTTTTCATCGATTTGTAACCCATTGGTATCTTGATAATATAAATAGTCTTAGTGAGGATCGTAGTCCACCTGATCTAAATCGTAAAACTTATTTCCGCGGTTGTTTGAATCTGGTATTTCATCGTGAAAATTTTGTTCCTTTTAACATAATAAATCCAATTCTTCAGTACGCGGGTTAATTTGTACCTTGGCTCACTCCCGTCTACTGAATTTATGTCTCTTTTATTAATCGTCGCTGGTACCGTTCCTTGTATACTCCGTGTGACATTAAGATATTTGTCTGATTTCTCCCATAAAGTTCTTATGCCAAAATTCCCTTTAGGATGCGTACGAGAAGCTACTTCGCATGGTTGTAAGTTTAATGTTGCGACTGCTATCTGGATATTTTTTTCGGTGGTATTGGTCAAATATAGGTAGGCTCTTCCATCGTTATTTGAGACAAGAGCCTCCCCAAGGTATATTCCTTCGCTAACTGGTATTCGGGGAATATATCCTTCCTTTATTTCTGGGTTTCCAATTCGCACAAAGAAACTAGTTTTGGTGCGGGCAGGTAATAGTATTAAATTTAAACCTTGAAATGTAAGATACAATTGCAATATGAGACTCGAAAAATTCACTACCAATCAAGCCATCCTCTTGGATGCGGAAATTGCTGTCGACTAGATGAAATGTGACCTTTGTGTCAAGAATTTGAATTTCGACTTTTCCAAGGGTGGTAGAAGCGCCTCCCGTTATATCACATATCTCTATCACGTTTCTCTTGTCTAATTGTATCTTGGGTGAAACAACCTTAATTTTTATTAAATTTAGTGATGAACCAGTATCGATTATTAGTGATACTGGTCTTACAAAATTCTCCGAATTTAGTCTGACGACGGGAATGTTGATGTCTTCATCAAATGGGACTATGGATACGCTTTTTGCGCGATTATTTGTCTCTGGTGATTCTAAACGTCTAACCGTTTGTTGGTTAGAAGTGCCAGTCGATGGGGCGGTAGAGGGACTTTTTTGTTGGGACGGCTGTGGATATGATGGTTTACAGTTAGAGGAATTATAATATTCTCTTTTGCGACATTCCTCTATCGTGTGACCGATAGCTTTACAATGGTGACAGGTGAGCGTTTCATTCCGCGCAGAATAATTAAGTCGTGAATCATGATTTTTGAAATTGCTTGGATAATCGTCTTGAGGATGTTGGTATCGTTGATTTTGGTACCGTTGCCGCGGCCTAGAGTCGTCATTCTCTGAAAATCTATTGGTTCCATATGACTTGGTAAATGAGTTATTTCGGTTGAATCGTTGGAAACGCCGGTTGGCTGTGTGACCCGGTTTGTTACAGATTGGATATATTTGAGGCTGTGTGTTTACAGCATGAATTTTTTCCGTAGTTACATAATTCGGTATAGTCGTTATTTCTAAAATTCCGGTTATTCCATAGATTTTCTCTTGCTCGTAATTGGCGTTCGATTTCAATAGCATTTTTCATCGTGTTTTCGAAATTTTGATCGCATTCTGTTTAATTTTCTATTTCAGGTCTTAAACATCGAATAAAGCAGTCCACTAATTCAAGATCTAACCTAACTTTTTCATCCTTGCTTAACTCTGCTTGCTGGTTTGATTGATGAATTTCGAAAATTTTATTTCCAAGATCCTTGGCACGATTTGCATATGACAATGTGCCTTCATTGTCTCTTTGGAATATCCTTCCTAATTCGCCTTGTAATTGATATATGGACTTTGCTGGGGCATACAGTGATTTCAAGAAATCGGTGAATTCCGTAATAGTAGTGAATTTTCCGCCATGTATCGCCCGTCGAGCTTCTCCTCTAATTGTAAGTTTATTCCGCAAAATTAGTGCAAGACTATGTTGAGCATCATGAGGCATAATTTGCCCTGCCTCTTGGCACCCTTCCAGAAAGTGCGACAAAGGGATATTATACCCGTCAAATATGGGTACTGCTTCAAGAGCGTATTTAATTGATACCGGTACAACAGCTGCAGTTTGACGTGGCTCGATTACTGGATTCATGACTTCAATATTATTAATTTATTGGATTATATTATCAACTTCATTTGTTAGTCCAGAGGGACTTGACAAGTTTTGTCCGAGACGCGATCGTGTTCGGACGTGTTTATAAGCAGGCTTATCTCAAGTACCGACGCGAGCAAAGGGTGAGAGTGATATTTCTATCCGAGCACATAGCGTTATGATCTTGTAGTTTTCCGTACGTGGACATCCTACAGTATAACTATTACTTGCTATCCCCGAATTGCATGCGCGAATGCAACGGGGGCGGTAAAAACAACATGGAACAGGATCCTGATTCTGCTAGCAATGATTCGCGTTTTTACTCTCTAACCCCATCCGGCCTAAATTCTTCTCATACACAATCAACATTCGCACTACACAACGTTCAAAATGCATCGCCGCCAAATGACGTGGACGATGGCCCTGATAACGAGCGCAATATACGTGTAGTCTTATCGCGTAAATCTAATACGAATAATGTGGGAAACGAATCGCCGACATGGCAAGTCATTCCTAGGAAACGCCGTCGCAACTCAAGCGAAACGGAGAGAGCGATCGAGACGACTAACACAGAAAGCGGCAAAATCCCATGCGACAACAGATTTACACCGCTCTATTCAAACCTGTAAAATTTGCCAAGTGATACACACAACGATAGTCAAAACGTACACACCGGGACCATGGATAGAGACAAAGTCCCTAAGCCGCCGCATATATTCATACCCGACGTCAAATCCATCACCGACCTAGAGACGTGTTTCGAAGCGGTTGTCAACAAGAATGACTACAAACATAAGATCACTAACACGAGTGGTCAGATAAAAATACTGGCTAACGACGCGGAGGCGTTTAGAATAATAGTGCACGCCCTAGATAAGAAAAAAGCTTCGTACCACACGTACCAGTTAAAACAGCAGCGTACATTCAGGGTAGTAGTTAGATCTCTGCACCCATCCACCCACCCCTGAAGCAATAAAAAAGGCCATAGAATTACTAGGACATCAGATGAGAAACATATCAAATATAAGACACGGAAAAAGCAAGGAACCGCTTCCTCTATTTTTCGTTGACCTTGAACCCATGCCTAACAACAAAGAAATTTATAAAGTCGACCTCTGGCTGAATGCAATAATCGTTGTCGAAGCGCCAAAAAAGAACTTAGCAATAGTTCAATGTACTCGATGTCAGCGCTATGGCCACACCAAAGCTTATTGCCGGCGACAATACAGATGCGTCAAATGCGGTGGCGACCACAACACTATATCCTGTCGAAAAACTAGAGAGTCGCCAGCTGACTGCGTCCATTGTCAAGGAAACCACCCGGCAAACTACAAGGGATTCCAGGTCTATCAGGACATCCCCGAAAAAAGGAACCTGACAGCGCAACTTCCTCACTGTCACAGGTCAAGACGTGAAAACGAAGCCAGGGAAGAACGATCCACCCAGAATCAACCCATCCAAAAAATCAGAGCACCACCAGGCAATCCGAGCTGTGCCCAGGTGGCCGGGGCGAGCCCAAACCTACAACCGAACATAACAAATGACAACAAAGAAGTGATTACTATCCTAGAAAAATCGTTTACTGAATTACGAGCAACCATAATCAAACAAAACGAACTGCTATACTCAATGCTAAATCTACTGACGACGGTACTGACAAAGTTCACGAATAAATAAATTTAAGTGGTTTGAAAAATTCAAAAGTGGCGATTTTGACGTGAGAAATGAAGAACGTGGAAGACCACCGAAAAAGTTTGAAGACAGCGAACTGCAAGCATTGTTGGATGAGGATTACGCTCAAACGCAACAACAACTCGCGAATCAATTAAATGTGACACAAGAAGCCGTCTCCATACGTTTGAAAGCCATGGGAAAGATCCAGAAGATGGGAAAATGGGTTCCACATGAACTGAATGAAAGACAGCAGGAAAACCGAAAAACCACTTGCGAAATGCTCCTCGCCAGGTATAAAAGAAAGTCATTTCTCCATCGAATTGTGACTGGCGATGAAAAGTGGATATATTTTGAGAATCCTAAGCGTAAAAGATCATGGGTAACTCCAGGTGAACCATCGACATCTACTGCAAGGCCAAACGCTATGGACGGAAGACAATGCTCTGTGTTTGCTGGCATTAGAAGGGTGTGATCTATTATGAGCTGCTAAAACCTGGCGAAACCGTTAATACTGAACGCTACCGACAACAAATGATCGATTTGAATCAAGCTTTGCGTGAAAAACGACCAGAATATCAAAAAAGGCAACATAAACTGATTTTGCTTCATGATAATGCACCATCACACACAGTAAAACTGGTCAAGGAAACGATTGAGGCGTTGAGTTAGGAAATACTTTCGCATGCGGCTTACTCACCAGACTTGGCTCCGTCCGATTACTACTTATTTGCATCGATGGGACACGCACTTGCTGAGCAGCGCTTTACTTCTTACGAAAATGTACGAAAATTGCTCGATGACTGGTTTGTCTCAAAAGAGCAACAGTTTTTTTGCCGTGACATCCACAAATTGTCAGACAGGTGGAAAAAATATATAGCTAGCGATGGGCAATACTTCGAATAAAATATTTTTTATCATTTTTATACAATAAACGTGTATTTTCTATACAAAAATTCCGGTTTCATATTTATAGACCTGGTATACCTAACCAATGGAAAGTCGCACAAATAACAATGATCCAGAAACCTGGCAAACCACCTAACGAAATAAACTCGTACCGACTCATAAGTTTGCTGCCCATCATATCAAAGTTATTCGAAAAATTTCTCTTGGAAAGAATGTAAGCACCGATCTACGAGAGATACATCATGCCTGATCATCATATCGGATTTAGATCCAAGCACTCAACGATAGAACAGGTTAATCGGGTCTTCAACGCCATATCTAACATACTGGAATGGAAGGAACACTGCTCTGCAGTGTTTCTTGACATAGAACAGGCCTTCGATAAAGTGTGACACCCAGGCGTACTCTATAAAATCGAAAAGCACATACCGCAATACCACTTGCTACTTACCATAAATCATACCTAAACAACCGCCAATTCCAAGTGCGGTATGGGACTGAACTACCACCCTTCTTTCCGATAAGAGCAGGAGTTCTGCAGGGAATTGTACTGGGATCAGTACTCTACACGATATTTACAGCTGATTTGCCCGTAGCCCATAACACCACGGTCGCCACATTCGCCGACGATACAGCCATACTGGCAACCCATAAAGATCCGGACATAGCCTTAAGCAGTCTACAAAAAGGGCTTAATAAGATCCAAAGATGGCTAGAGAAGTGGCGAGTCAAGGCTAGTAGTGGTAAATCTGTTCACATCACCTTCACGATGAAAAAAAAGGGCTGCCCAACGGTATCGCTAAACAACCAATCCCTCCCGGAAGTTAAGGAAGTGTAATACGTAGGCATGACGCTGGACCGCAGACTGAACTGGGAAAGTTACATAAAAAACTAGAGAAACAACTAGACCTACAACTAAAAAAAATGTACTGGCTTATAGGAAGGAATTCCAAGTTATCTCTGTATAACAAAGTCCTCGTATACAAAACCTATCTAGTGCGAATCTGGACCTACGGCATCCAGCTCTGGGGTACAGACAGCAATTGAAACATTGACATCTTGCAAAGATTTTAATCCAAAACATTGAGAATCCTAGCAAACGGTCCTTGCTACGTCACCAATACCACACTGCACAAAGACCTAGGAGTGGAGACGGTCAACACAGCTCTTAAGCTGTGCACCAGATATAAGAAACGAACTCGAAAACCACCCAAACGTACTGGCATCCAGCCTACTGGATCAAAGAAGCATAGCATGAAGGCTAAGAAAATTCAAACGAATAGACCTGCAGAAACGATTCCGCATAAACTAACAGCCTTATACCGACGCAAAGAGAAATAGAATAGAGTACACCACAGGATGCACCCTCTACTCCTGCACTATCAACGAGCCACCAAAACTAATAAATGTTGCACCTTGAAACAGCTGGTAGTTCAACGTCGTAAGTGAAAAAAAACAGGGACTTGACTCGGTTATTACTCTAACGTGGCTGGTGCTTGTGCTAGATGATGATTCTTCCGCGTTGGAATTTAATGTAGGAGTATGTGCTGAGCTAATGCAAGAATCAACTACTGGCGGTACTTTATCGCCTTCAGTTTTCTTTGAAGGAGTTCTACCAAGCGCCATTCTCCTTTCCTAATGTGAGGGCGTTATATCCCACTTCTGACACCAATTTTTTATCTGTGTTACGTCGGGCCCAAGATTTAGGGTCTGGCGAACACGGTCGGTCTCGCTTATGCGTCAAGGCTCAGCAGCCCTTTACAATTAGAAATGGGAAAATTTTACTTGGTGAGCATTAGATAGAGGTAGGCTTGAAGATGTACTGTTGACACTTGTCCTCTTATGTGGTAGTTCTTCTTCTTTGTCGTGTTATCGATCTCTGCTCGCAGGCGGCTCTCTTCGACTCTTACCCTTTAATTGGTGATGGAAGGAGAAAGATTTGCTGATCGTATCCAAGTAAATTATCGTATTGTTTATTTGTACATGTATTGTACACAACCAACTAAACACAAGTTAGGTACACAAAGTCTTGAACAATATCGTAGAAAAGGCAACTTAGCCTGTTACGGTTAAGCGAAATAGTACATTTTCATGAAATAAGTTGAATTACTAAAACTCAATTGAAATGGAAAAATTGCTTTTCGCGATCTAAATTAACATATTAAAACGCGGTAAAAAGGGAAAGTTAGATTTTATGAATTAAATCAGTTTACAGAAACTGAGACTTGTGAGGCGTTTTGGCGTGAGTTTTCCGTACTCTGGTCAAGGAGAATGAATTCTCCGTTTACCACATCGGACAAGAAACACGGAAGTCGCAAGCCCCCTTTTGAGTCTAACCTTTCGGACAATTACTCGGGACAGGGCTGAGAATGCTCGTTGATTGCTGGCGTTAACCGTCACTTGACTCGATACACTAGATCAATAAATTAACCCGCGGAACAACGGGTTGTGGGGAGGAAGGGAAATGGCAGGTTACTTTCACTTGGGAAAAAATTTACGAAGATATCAGACCATATAAATTAGAAGAATAGCGTTGAAGAAGAAAAATAGCAACCGTTTGTTAAAATGAAAATGCTTCGTGAATGATTCGTGAAGCTGTTAAAATTTATTTTAATAACCGAATAAGTGATACACGTACATTCGCTATTAGAGTGCGCGAGCGATCGTTACTTTTCGACGCAATACTCTTAACGTGATACTTATGATTCGATAAAACAGTAAAACTAAATAAACAGTGTGGATTAGTACAAGAACGGCAGAAAACAATGGAATTCAATTTCTTCGAGATTTCTTCTTTAAACTTGAAATAAATTCCGAAGGATTGAGATTAAAACCGAGAAAAAGTAAATTCGCACTGAATTTAGACTGTTCAACCGTTTTTCTTCTAAGTACTCACGCTGAATTTTAGCTGACTCTACAGGGTGGGGTTCCTCCGCGGTGGGAGCCTGTTTAGCTCGCCAATTTTTATCGCGACTGATCGAACGGTCGACACTGCGGCTGTACGCAGTGTAAGCTGTTCTTCACCGGGCTCTAACCTAGGAGCCTCTGTGTACCGGGCTGGACCTAGAAGCAATGATGCCAGAAGCGGGATTTTTGCCCCTATCTCGCTGCCCTCACTACGCTGCCCGTGCTAGACGCGTCAGGGGAAGGCTTGCGCCGCTCGTAACAAATCTCGTCTCGATTGCGCTTTACGTTGTCTCGCCCCACCCACTTCACAACAGCCACTGCGCGGGCTTTTATGAAATGAGTTATGGACGATTTCTTAATGAATATATATAAATATTATATATATAAATAAATAAATGATGAAAGTGAAGAAATATGTAAAACGCTCACTAATTTTGCAGCCGTCAGCAAATGAATAGTGAATTACAATATCCAACACCAAATTGAAGTCCTTTACACGAAAGATTCATTACAATTTATTGAATAAAAAGAAATTGTAATGCTCTACTCACGTCCCAGGTCATACCACGTGAAGGTCGCTGCATACTGTTGATTGGTCGGTGAGCCGAGTCTGCGCACGGCGTAGTGTGTGACGTCACACGCTGCCTGACTGCTGATTGGTTGGTGCGCCGGGTGCGCGCGCAGTGGGCGCTAAAGCAGACCCAGTGGAGAGGGTACCCAAACGGGACCAAAAATCCCGCTTCCGGCATCACTGCCTACAAGCCCTTGATGATCTCTCTATTTTCGGGCATTTTCTCGTCCTTATATAGGTCCCAGATGGTCTCATTTCCTATGCGGAGGATTCTTGGAATTACAATAGAACTCGGACTTTGGGGGTTCATCGCGACGACTAATTTTTCTTCTAGCCATGCCGTCGTTCGCTTCTCGTTCCCAGTTGCTTGCGATGCAATACCACGTGTCGCGAGGTAGTTGAAGAATTAATTCTTGCTTCGGCGGCACGAGCGGGGTTAGAAGGAGAGGGACAGAAAGAGAGTGAGAGAGAGAGAGAGAGAGAAAGAGCGATAGGTATAGGGATACGATGGGGATAGGGATAGGGATAGGGATAGGGATAGGGATAAGGATATGAATAGGGATAGAAATAGAAATAGAGATAGAGATAGAGATAGAAAGAGAGAGAGAGAGAGCGCGTAAATCGCGAGGGAATCGAGGTGTCGAGTGGTTCGGGTCACGCTGCACTGTAGATCCGAGTTGCTTCTACTGTCCCTTTTATGACTAATAAAGGGTGATTTTTTAAGAGCTTGAGAACTTTTTTAAAAAAAAAAACGCATAAAATTTGCAAAATCTCATCGGTTCTTTATTTGAAACGTTAGATTGGTCCATGACATTTACTTTTTGAAGATAATTTCATTTAAATGTTGACCGCGGCTGCGTCTTAGGTGGTCCATTCGGAAAGTCCAATTTTGGGCAACTTTTTCGAGCATTTCGGCCGGAATAGCCCGAATTTCTTCGGAAATGTTGTCTTCCAAAACTGGAATAGTTGCTGGCTTATTTCTGTAGACTTTAGACTTGACGTAGCCCCACAAAAAATAGTCTAAAGGCGTCAAATCGCATGATCTTGGTGGCCAACTTACCGGGCCATTTCTTGAGATGAATTGTTCTCCGAAGTTTTCGCTCAAAATGGCCATAGAATCGCGAGCTGTGTGGCATGTAGCGCCATCTTGTTGAAACCACATGTCAACTAAGTTCAGTTCTTCCATTTTTGGCAACAAAAAGTTTGTTAGCATCGAACGATAGCGATCGCCATTCACCGTAACGTTGCGTCCAACAGCATCTTTGAAAAAATACGGTCCAATGATTCCACCAGCGTACAAACCACACCAAACAGTGCATTTTTCGGGATGCATGGGCAGTTCTTGAACGGCTTCTGGTTGCTCTTCACTCCAAATGCGGCAATTTTGCCTATTTACGTAGCCATTCAACCAGAAATGAGCCTCATCGCTGAACAAAATTTGTCGATAAAAAAGCGGATTTTCTGCCAACTTTTCTAGGGCCCATTCACTGAAAATTCGACGTTGTGGCAGATCGTTCGGCTTCAGTTGTTGCAGGAGCTGTATTTTATACGGTTTTACACCAAGATCTTTGCGTAAAATCTTCCATGTCGTCGAATAACACAAACCCAATTGCTGCGAACGGCGACGAATCGACATTTCACGGTCTTCAGCAACACTCTCAGAAACAGACGCAATATTCTCTTCTGTACGCACTGTACGCATTCGTGTGGTTGGTTTAATGTCCAATAAAGTAAACTGAGTGCGAAACTTGGTCACAATCGCATTAATTGTTTGCTCACTTGGTCGATTATGTAGACCATAAATCGGACGTAAATCGCGAAACACTTTTCGAACCGAACACTGATTTTTGTAATAAAATTCAATTATTTGCAAGCGTTGCTCGTTAGTAAGTCTATTCATTATGAAATGTCAAAGCATACTGAGCATCTTTCTCTTTGACACCTTGTCTGAAATCCCGCGTGATCTGTCAAATACTAATGCATGAAAATCCTAACCTCAAAAAAATCACCCTTTACATAATGTAGTTTCGATGTATTACAGATGTATAATAGGATACTTCGATAATGTTAAACTTATTCCAATTCTTAATAGGGTATAGCGTGAAGGGGCATATCTACCACAGTAACTAAATGTTAACTGTTTTTATATACTTTCACGATGCTAACTGTTTAGTTAGACAATGTAATGGCTTTTCGATTTTCATTAATGTTTAATTTTCATAATTGCAGTTATTTCTTGTTTCCTTTTAGGTAAGCATTTCTTTTCTGAATTCTTATCATAATTTTAGGTCAAAATTGTTCGTGAGTCCAAATTATTATATATCAAATGGCTGCTTAGATTTGCAGTAGACCGTGAAGTATGTATTTTATAAGTATGTATGGTTTCGAGGGAACACTCCTCGTCTTATGGTGTTAACACAAAGCGAGGGGAAATACGTCATCGGCTCGGGTGTGACCTGAAGCGTTGAGGGGCATGTTCCCGTTATTTAAGCTATAATGATACTACCAAGCAGTAAGACTATAGTATCAAGAGAGGTGTGAAAAACAATCTACGAGGAACACGTTAATCACTATAATCAAAGAGAAGAGATTAACGGGACAAATGGACTACAGGAGATGGGCTACAGGACGACGATCAGATACAGTAATACCCTGCTATATCGGCAGAGCTTGGAAGAAGAGCGGGGAAGTCGGTATAAAAGGACACGACATACCACAGTCGGAAAGCGTTCTGTTCACAGACTTTCGCCAACATCCAGAACCAACCAAAGGAGGACCAGCTAACCAACCAAAAGTGGACCAGCCAACCACCTAAAAAAAGGACCACCTATCTAACCCAAGGAGAACAATCTTCAACCGCACAACTCCAAGGACCAGACCTGATACCTCTGAGCCAGCTAAAACAAACATCTCCCAAGGCCAACTACTGAGCCACCAGCAGTTCAAAGAGCCCGGCATCCGAGTTGACAAGATCTCCCATCGAATATAAACTAAGTGGTATGGATAAAAATATATTAAATCCATAGGGACTTAAAACACCCTAAAAACTAGCTAGAGATGCTCCTGTGGTAGTTCCGATGCACCGATGCACCAAGGATGCACCGCGCTCACGCCTCCACCGTAACAGCTGCGGGGCCAGCGAGTAGATTGCGTAGTCAGGAGAGCTCGACCGGGAGCTCCGTCCCCACCATGGCCCACTTAATATAGATATAGGATAGGCTAGCTCCGAAGGCTAAGAATAACAACATAGCCAGCATTGGTAAATTATCGATGGCAAACCCGGTAGGAAACATTCTCTCTTGCCTGGTATAGAAACCACACTCCCATACCATTAAAGAAAATCTTTCAACAATTTAATATCAAATCTCCTACTTCATGCGGACACGCTATATAGGCACGCGTAAGCCCGGGTCAAGTTTTTGTAAGGTGCATAATCACCAAAAATTTAGTAAAAATGAGTATCATTTAAATTATTCAACATCTCTCTGTATACTTTATTACATCTGTCTAATAAACCATACTTTTACCTAATACTGAAGCCTGTATTAATTTCCTTCCGGCTCGAGTCCGAACAATAACCCTTTAAGCGTAATGATAACGTAAAATACCGTTACAAAATCTACAGAGAATTTATTGGGAATAAGTGACATATTCTACGCTCCCACACTTCTCATTCCCTGGCGTGCTCTGCAGCGCTGGCTACATTCATACATACATACTGGCACCACGTACACTACATTCAATAAAAGACAGCACACAATTAATATAATTAATATAATTGTGTGCTTGGTACTCAAACCTGGATTAAATTCATTTCTTTATATTTATTTGCATTTTTTATATAAGTTTTTGTAAATTACAAGCGGATGGTGAAATAAAACCACTTTCTCTGTTAAACATCTGTCAGTTTGGTATCTTTTTCCCTGTCGTAAGTGAAAACTTATAATTTTCAATATATTTCAGATTTTTTCTTATTTTATTCTATTTTATTCTATTCTTATTTTATCCTCTTTTAATCCCGGCTATCGGATATATATACTAGTATATATATATTATATATATTCCATCACCTGAATATTTACTTCGTAAAGAGTCCAAATATCTGCTCAATTGTGTTTCAATTGTTATTTGTCTATTCAGAAATTCTGAAGAGCTGCCTTTTGGGCTTTTTGTGTTCGGAAGTCGAAAACGAATTCCAGTTTTTCATTAACACAATTAATAAGACAGATGTCTTCTTGTAACATTCGTCGTAGCATATAAGAACTTCCAAAGCAACGAAGACGTTGCTAGCGCAGTTGGTCTACTTTCGTGACCCAGATACGGTACACGCCAGAGAGAAGGGAGCGACCACCCGACAGTCGCCAACAGAGAAAGTGGGTACGAACCAATTAAAGACTTCGGTGACACGCGCCGCCAATAATATCCACAAGCCATACAGGGAAAACTCTTGATACGAGATTCAAGTCCCTCCACACTGACCATTAGAGTAGGGCAGTGGCCCACCAACTCTTAATTTTTCGTTGTTAGATACAAGGAGGAATGATTTTACGTTAACTCTCTTGTGAGCTGGCTGTTCCGCGGGTTTCCCCCTACCCGCACTGTTAACTCACGTCTGATGGTCGACGGACAATTTTATAAACTAGACCCACCGTCCAGACTATGCCACGGTCAAAGGAGCTACCATGATCAGATGTTATTGCACGGTTGGCTTGGAAAAACCCTGCCCTCATCATTTCTGAATCATTGAACAAGTTGGACCTGCCCCCTAGAGGGCGATGACTCACTTAGCCAGCGCCGGCAATGGGGAACGATCGAGACCCCTCCGCATCCTCGGTCTGTTACCAGCGGGGGCCACGGGGAGGCGGAGTCATCAGTTCTTTTACTCGGTCCCAGCAGGTCACCCGGAAAATATCCAGGTAGTTTCGCTTCAGTGGCTCAGCTGCACCGGCTGGCTACCTCCTTAGAGCGGTAGCTCTTGCAACTGCCGATTACAGCCCACGTTGTTGGTACATTTTTTTTTTTTTTTTAAATTTTTTTTATTATATCTTCTTACTGCGGCAATGAGCTCCTCGCTCATGTCCGCCTGTTTAACTCTTTTTAATTCTATTGTTTAACTCTTGTATGTATTGGATATCTATTTATTTCTCGTTTCTTTTTCTGCTTTTATATTTTGCTCTTCTTTCAGATTCTCCTTCATCTTTCTCCAACTGAAACAAACTTTCTTGTTATAGGGTTAATTCTTTCTTATTTTCAGGTCTCTTTGCCGCCCGGTATTATCCGGTCGTTGCCCGTCCCTGCCCCGTGGATGCGGACCTGTATCTACTTTTATTTTCTTTCCAGCATCTCAGTCATTCGGATCGTTGTTATTATGCTCTTCCAGGACTGTCGTGCGTGTCTCAATCACGTTCCTCGCGAACACGTTAAGCCTTTCGAATCTTTCTTCCGTTTTTATGAGTTCGTCGTGTCTCCGAAGATCCCGTAACTCCGGATATCTCCATTCTTCGTACCCCCGGCAGCGCCATATCATGTGGTCCACTGTTTCCCTAGTTGCTAGGTACAGAAACTTGTGATTCTGTTAACTCTCTTACGAGAAGGCTGTACCTCGGGTAACTCCACACCAGCACTGCTAACTCTCGGCAGATGGTCGACGGAAAATTTTGTAAACTTGACCCACCATCAGAGTCTTACAAACCTTATGCCCGACAGAGTCCAACCCATTTAAAGGTTGTCCACGGCATAGCCGTGAGGCTGCAACAACCTCCCTGTCTCCCAATTAGTCCGAAGACTTAACGTCTCGCTTGGTAAGCACCCGAGCCTACACCATGGCGGGGTTGCCAACTCCCGTACAGAAAAGACGGGACCCAGGGCATGAAATCGCGAAACACCTGACGTACTCCCGACCCTTTCCAGCAGCTCGTACTTAGCCTGGTACAGAGTACCAGACCCTGGTACAGCCACCTTCACAAGGCGAGACCTCTTCCAGCAGCACGTACTCCCGAGTCTAGTACAACGTACTCCCGACTCCGTACGGCCGCCTTCAAAGGCCTGGTACACAGGATCATCTTGATCTCAATCTGGGTCGCACAGTCCACCATCTGTGTGCGCCGTAAGTTGTTAGGTACACTGAGATCACCTTGTTATTAACGTGCCGTTCCCGCCTCGCGGCCTACGACACGGCTCCCGTGAGCGTGGGGCCGAGATACGCTCGGCCAACGCGCCCCCCCCGACTTGCATCGGGGCGGGCTACCAATCCCCGCTCGGTTTTACCCGAGTGTTACCTCTTGGTCTGAGGGGGAGCACTATCCATAAACTCCCTATTTACGCGTTGGCGTTTTTAAAAACCGTATGCCCGACAGAGTCCAACCCATTTAAAGGTTGTACACGGCAAAGCCGTGAGGCTGCAACAACCTCCCCATCTCCCAATTAGTCCGAAGACTTAACGTCTCGCTTGGTAAGCACCCGAGCCTACACCACGGCGGGGTTGCTAACTCCCGTACAGATAAGACGTTCACCCAGGGCAAGCAACCGAAGTTGCAATCTGGGTGGGCACAGTCCATCCGCGTGCGCCGGGAGTTGTTAGGTACAGTGGTGAACCTGACCGTCCGCTCCTGTCGCGCACCATGTGATCCCACTGCTCTGCCTCGGTGTGGCTGCAGGTCGCAGACCTCCCGCCGTCATTATACCTGTATAATCTCTGGCAACTATAGGACCCGACCACCGTGCAGGTTTATGATCTTCTTTAAAAGAAAGAAAGATATTGGAGCATGGTTACGTCAAGACGAAACACCTCCCCCCTTAAAACGATTATTAGGAGAAACCTAATAATTGAAATAACGAACATGCAATTACTTCCTGTTGTTTTTTATAATTAGTAAATATTATTATGTTTTCAGTGTAGTGAATTGGAATCTATGATTGGTGACAGATTACGTTGTTTCTTTTTTTTTACAAAAGATTTGATTGAATTTACTTGTAGCAAAGAGATGGTAGACATATATATATATATATATATATATATATATATATATATATATATTGAAACGTTTCGCGATTTCTAACACTACTTTTGTTTTCGGCTACGATGCGCGAGAGTTCGGTTGCGGTGTAAAATCGCGTCAAGTTTGCATTTTGTTCCGAGTGATATCTACCGTGATCGTGTGGAGAAGCTGCTTGCTCGAAACTAGTTCGTGCACTGGGCTGGAGGGAGCGAGAGGATCCGTGGATGTGTAGATTTGCAATCAATATTAGGTTGTTATTAGTAATTTTTATTGTTTTTGTTGGTCAGACCTCAGTTTAGGTTTTTGTTGCGTCGCATTTGTCCGTGACAGACATGCGGTTTTGTTTACCCTTTCATCATTGGTCTTTTTTTTTTACTGGTTGGGTAATTCTTTTCTTTAATTTTACTGGACGGAAGGCCCGTGATTACTGGAGAAGCTTCTGCTCGATGGTTAGTTCAGCTAAGGTAGGGAGGATGGTTTGTGGAACGATCTAGTCGCTCTTATGAACTCACGCTCGCTTGGTGGTGGTTCTTAACGTCTACCTATGAGGAATCGCTTCCAGTTTCTTTTCTTGTCGGTTTCGACTCTAATATTCGCAAAGTGATTAGGTATCACTTGTACGGAGCTTGACACTCAATTTATCAATTTCAAGGGGATCGCGGCTGCTTAGTACGCAATTTTTCTAATCCTACGTATGTGGAATTTACGAAATTCCATGTTTTCTTATGGGTTTTGACTCTAATATTCGCCAAGTGATTAGATATCACTTGCACGGAGCTCAACACTCAATTTATCAATTTTTCAGGAGATCGCGGCTGCTTAGTACGCGATTTTTCTAATCCTACGTATGTGGAATTTATGAAATTCCATTTCGAATCAGGTTTCGATTTTATAATTCGCAAAGTGATTAGATATCATCTTTACGGAGCTCAACACTCAATTTATCAATTTTCCAGGGAATCGCGGCTGCTTAGTACGCAATTTTTCTAATCCTACGTATGTGGAATTTATGAAATTCCAGTTCAAATCAGGTTTTGATTTTATAATTCGCAAAGTGATTAGATATCATCTTTACGGAGCTCAACACTCAATTTATCAATTTTCCAGGGAATCGCGGCTGCTTAGTACGCGATTTTTCTAATCCTACGTATGCGGAATTTATGAAATTCCAGTTCAAATCAGGTTTTGATTTTATAATTCGCAAAGTGATTGGATATCATCTTTACGGAGCTCAACACTCAATTTGTATATTTCGTGTTCGTTAAATCTGGTATAATTTTGACGTTAGATATCGATCTCTATTAGGATATGGATGGCAGAATCCTGTTGGCCATTTGCGTTTTGCGTGTCTCTATTTTAGATGTTGAAGGGGTGGCCTAGTCGCTGGGCTTGGTCCTCATACGGGGCGTTCCTTCGTACTTTCATTAGATGTACCGGTTCGCCTTATTTTAATCATTGGACGTTAGCTGGTGTGATGCTATTTCGAATGTTATTGTTTCGGACTGCCCGTTTGCGGACTTGCCTCTTGAGGCTCCGCCCTGCCGATGGTCGCGCAAAGAGTTTATAGTAGGGACGCGAGTGTCGTGTGGTGAGGTGGTGTGTATGATTTTACCTACCTATCGTTTCTCGCTTTGTTATTGTTTGGGTCCCTAGCTATAGATCTCTGTTTGCAAGAGACACCGGGTTCGCAGCTTGACCAGCTAGCTCTTCCTAGACCCCGGATACTGAAGCCTTTATTCGTAATTAATTAAGTACCTTCTCGCGCCTTTAAGAGGCGTACGATTGGGTTCCTGATTAATTGTGACCAGCCGAGGTATCCGCAAGATGCAGGTGGTAGCTGGCGCTGGCCCTAACGTGGTCCCACCCACGCAGGTACACCCTACGAGTCTAATGCGCGGTGCACTCAGTCGGGATGCCACTCCTTTGACCTTGTGTCACTCATGCTGCTTCACACTCCAAGAGACGGATAGCCACGACGCCGTGCGTGGGGACCCGTTAGTGGAGTGTGCCGTGACGCTGTGAGTAGGGGCGGCCAAGCGCAGTGCAGGGGAGCCTTACTCCTCACAGAGTATCCTAATGAGTTCGTTTACTCAACTGACGGCCAAGCGCAATGCAGAGGAATCAGTTGAGAAAAAGAACACTCGTTCTAACATGGTGTTTCCCAAACTGTTAGTATGTTGTTCTTTATCGGTTCGTTCGGTCAAACGACGGCCAAGCGCAATGCAGGGGAATCGATTTAATCGAAAGAACACGTCTTTGTTACATGGAGAGTCTACGTGTAATTTTATGTACTAGGTGTGCTGTCGAGCAGCACTTCGTCTTGACTTATTAGATTTGACAAGAGCCCCGAGGCTTATCCTGTCGCGGTTTATATAGGTTGGCGGATGGACCCCGGGAGGGTGTTTTGAGGTAGGTCACGTGATGTTTGTCGCACTTCAATCACTAGGTGAGAGAGGTGCGGGGTGACTCGTAGGAGTACCGTTATTTCTCGAATTTCTATTATTAGCCGATCTTTGTCCCTCTAGGGTTTCAAGCGAGGTTTCTGCGAGGTTGAAATTCGCTGGACAATGTTATTCTCCTACTTGTTGTAGGTTCAAACTTTTTATCTATTTTTTCTCCGGTTTGATTATGGTTTTTCCCGATTCAGGCTCCTATGGGTCTTTCTCTGTTTTTTAGGCCACTGTCCTGCTGTTTCGTTGATGACTAATTGCCCAGGATAATTAATTGTGGTTAATTATCTCTTCCTTGGTGTGTTTTTGACAGATTTCTTGTGGATTTATATGTTTTTTGTTATTTTCCGGTGTTCTCCTACGTGGGGATCGTTTTTCTCTATGTTTTTCGTTTGGTTTTTGGTCGATATGAGTTTGTTTTATGTGTTTTATTGATATTAATGTTTTATTCATGAGTGGGGGTACGTAGCGACGTTTCATGAGGAGTTACCTTGTTGATCTTTCTCTATGTGTCGTGGTATCTCGATAGTTCCATGAATTCTTTCCTACGTTTGCCGGGCCGTGGCGTTCCCGATGTTCTCGCCTTTTGGATAGAGTGGCCTATTTGGGGGTTGTGCCGTATGTTTAAGGCTTGGTCTGGTGATTGTGTAGGGCGGGGGCTACTACGCTTGTCTAGTAGGCCGGTGTGTTCTTGTTGTTACGCCTACTGTTATGTTTACATCGTGATCGTTGGCTAGGCAGGCCTCTTATTTACGCCATTACTTTTAGGGTGTGTACTTGTAATTCTGCGTGTGTACCTACTAGTCCTTTCTATTCTCCTCGTCCGGTCGATACTTCTTTCGATCCGGTCTGGAGTGTTTTGTCTACCCAGAACTATTTTGTGTGCTTTGTCTTGTTTTGGTATATTTTATGTCTTATTTCAGTTTGTGTAGGTTGGTTTAGATGTGGTGAAGGTTGTGAGTCATCGTAGCGGATCGCCTTAATGCGTTTCGTTACAATATGTATATAGTTTTCTTAATACTAATATGCGTAGCCTGCCTTAAATACAATTTCTGATCAATTATGCACACATAGGGATCCATTTCCCGGAATATTTTCCTTTTAGGTTAAATTAATTGATTATTTCCATTACTGGACTACTTGGGTCTGTTTCAGATTTCTTATTTACGTACTTATTCGTTCCTAAGATACTTTCGTGTTATACGTCCTTACTTACTTCTTTCAGTGGTAGTGTGATTATATTTTCAAATTACTCGATATAATATTTTTCTTTCTGAGGCACTTGATATGGTTAACTGGGTTCTAATGGTGCCGATGTATTGATTAATGTACATATATCATTTTTATCATACGTTTTTGGTGCATCGTTGCTACCGAAAAAGCTCATGAAGTTCTTGAAGTTCTGTAGTTCGTAAAATGATTAGAATGCTTGAAGTTCTAGTGGTTCATGAAGTTCCTTCTGGTTATTACAACTTCGAAATTCTCGAAGTTCTTGAAGTTTTGAAATTCTCGAAGCTATTGAATGTCGGAAGATATTGAAGTTCTTGGTGTTCTCAAAGTTCTTAAATTTATTTCGAAGTTTCGATGTTCTCGAAGTTTTTTGAGGATCTTGGAGATCATGGGGTTCTCAATGTTTTAAGCACGTATGACGATCTTGAGGATGAACAGTATGGATCTTGCCCATCTGGTGTTGAAGGGTGTCGTCTTTTCACGTGGATGGTTAACGGAGGAGGACTCTTTGCCCGTCCTAGATGACAGTGGCCACATCCTTCCACTCACGGGGCACGTAGACAACTTGTTATAATAACTAGTACTGATTGGTGGATATTTGAGTTAATGACTTGTAGAATCTTATTTCCAGTTAATAGCTCACCATTTTTCCAGGGAATATAAAGTTTGGATTTGCATGTGATACAGTATTATTCTTCCTGTGAAAAGTATGCTATTTGCATGCGTGGGTGTGCAGGTGTTTGAGAATTCCAGAGGATGTTGTTGGAACGATCTGTGAAGATATCGGAAATTATGAAACTTCACTCAAGACAGGGTGAAAATAAACCAGACACATATATCGTAGTTAGAGAAAGCGGTTTATTATACTTTCCGCATGTCAGTCACAAAAACAAGTTTAATTTTGAAAATATAAGAATATGAAATAAATACAAAATAAATGATATTGAATTTTGTATGATTACGAGAACAGTTAACTTCATGATACTCGTTGAAGCTAAAATAACAAATATGAAAATTAAATACCAAGAATTGAAATTGAGTTCCTGAGTTTATTGAAAAATCTGAGTAGCACACAATTACATTAATTGAGTGCTGGCATTGTAAAGAGATTGTGTAGCACACAATTGTATTAATTGTGTGCTGTGTCCAATGAGTGGCGTGTACGCGGTTCAGCCAGCGCTGCAGAGCATGCCACGCAATAAGATAGATGAGTCCGTAGACAAATTCAGTGCCTGTCACTAAATACTCAATATGATGGAGAAATAGAATTTAAAGAGAGTGAGTACTAGTATATGAAAATTTGACAATTGAGTGAAATTCTACACTGACAGGCTGCGATGCAGTCTACGCTGAATTCACAATACTGAATTGAATATATGAAATGAAGACTGAATTCACAATACTTTCCCAGCAAGTTTGATTCGGGGAAAGTACTGTGAATTGGTAAAACACACGCAATAATATCAATTGAGTGTGTTCTTGTTACGTCCTGGACTTGTCGGACTTTGTTCTTTTCTCCATTTTGAGCCAGAATGCGCTGGCTCGGGATTGGAGGACGGTTTTTGGTGAGGGGCGGATTTAAATGAATAGATAAGTAAAGTTTATTGGAACACAAATAGATGAGTAAAAGAGTAATGATCTGAATTTGCACAATTAACAGTCTTCATATGTAGATGTATTTTAACACACTAAACCAGTATATATTGTAGCACGAACTAACCACTACGAATCAGTTAATAATTCTGTAACTATAAATGTTAAGTACGGGGAAAACTTGATTAAACAGTCAATGAACGGCGCGCGGCACAACATTATATATATATGTTAAAATAAATGGCGCGCGGCACGATAACACAATTTTGAATGGTAAATGTCATTGTAAATAGGAGGTAAGTACGGGCCCGTGCTGTTACGAGGACCGACCGTCGTGGTCGGCCCCCGGAGATGAACTGACTAATTGAAAATGAATAAAGCAGTGCAGAAGGCACGCGTAATAATTATTTGCAGGGCGCAGCGCGTCTTGTCGGTGCGCCGCGTCCCGCTGGCCAGCGTGTGAACGCTGACCTAAGCAAAAGGCGTGTACCCAGCAGCGATAAGCGCTACTGAGTTGCGCCAGGAATAAATGAAATAAAAATTAAAAAATTATCGCAGACTCAGGACGTAACAGTTCTCTTACCTTAATTTGAGTCCTGGTGAGCAAGCAGAAGCTGAGAAGATCCAGTTGAGAGATGTGAAAATTGTCCGAGCCTTGAAAATGCGTGCGCTGTTCGATGCGGGTTTTCACGTAAGTGCCGAAATATCCAACATGGCTGCGGGATATGAAAACGATGTTGGTCGCTGAAGTCAATTGAGAGAGATAGCCGGTGCGCGAAACCGAAGTCAAGCGAGAGAGACATCCTCTCGCTCAACGCGGCATGCCTACGAGGCACAGCCTCGGCTCCGCGAAGCCCTGCCTCGGTTATCTCCGGCCCAACCGAACGCAGCGTGCTATAGCACAGCAACAGGTCGACGCACGGCGAATATCGATCGCCGTGCGCCAGCTGATTATCCAACAGCGGGTTTTATTAATCATACTGATAGATGCAAAAATATATATGTTTTCGTTTGTTTATTTTTTTTTCTATTTATTTTATTTACAGATGAGTGAAGTTATGGATAAGGAGGATATATTTAATGTTCTCGACCAGGGAGTTGGGGGTCTAGAGAGATCATTTTCCTCAACGGGAGATGGTGGTGGGGTAGTGGGACTATGAGGCAGCGGACTAGACGTGGCTAGAGACCTACCTGGGTATGGAGTGGGTAGGGAGATCCCCAAAGTCATGTGCAGGTTGCGACAACTTAGGTACCAAAAACCGTGCTGTTCCCAAGGATCATCTTTAATTTTTCAATTTCCCATCACTATTCCACAATGAAAACACGTTACTTCGTCTTCTTTTCCGCCAAAGAAAATCTGGCGGAAGCTAATCGTATAGGATCTAACGCGTAGTTTCGGGCAAAAATGTAAAACTTTCTGTTTTCTATAATTTTCAACAGCTGGATATGATGGGGTCAATGAGCTTCTTATCGGAGGTCTGTCGTCGTGACAATCGGGGGTCGCGTTGACTCTTACTTCCAGTCGAGAGTCGAAACGTTCCTTGTTGCAAGGAAAAGGAATCTTTCATGGGTCCGTCCCGATGGGTACGTTTCCGCAGGGAATACCTCCTACAAATCGGCATTGTTTTTACCATCTACAGTGATCCTTCATAGGGATATCATCTGCTTCCCAATTTTTAATAATCAGCCTACAGTCAAAGCAACTAACTTGGTCATCTATTCCAGTATAATAAAACCCTGCCGCACCTAGTTCTGCGGGGTCTAAAAATGTAACTGGCCAATTATGATAGCTGTCTAAATGGATTTTTTCAAACAAAAATTTCCCACGTGGTCCTTTCCTTGTCATGATTAAGGTATGAGTAAACACAAGCTTCGCAATTTATAGTTTAAGAGTAGAAAATATAGTCATAATAATAATTATTATTGTCATTTTTGTTGCAACTGACGCTGTTAGAATTAGTCTATTGTAACGGTATTTTCACGTTAGCATTAAATTTTGTTCTTCTGAGGGGAAGAATTCGGGCTCGAACACTAAGATAATTAATTGTAGACTTCTATTGGAGGTATAAGTAAGGTTTATTCAATAAGTTGCATAGAATTTTGTGTTATGAGGCTTTTTGGCGCCTTTAACCGTACAATTTCTCAGTGATGTTTAATTTCTCGGATAGTCCCACGCTCTTCTTTACCCGTGAGGTTATCTGATTCTCGACTTCGGCGCTGAGCGGTGAATATCTCAACTACGCAGTATCGAGCTCAGCCGTCTTGATCTTTTTCCCGCCTGGCTGCTGACGTGCTGTCTGCTGGGCTTGCGTCGTTGCTGGCGCGTCGGTCAGCCGTTATGGACGTCGGGTCTGTGACCGTGTACGTGTCGTTTTGTTTTAATAATTAAAAAGCGTTGTTTTCCTTGTTGTTCCGCGTTCGGCTGTTTGTTTATTGTGTTCGTGCCGTTTCCGTGTGTTCCGGTCGTGTCTCTCCGGGGAGATCGTGGTCCTGGTTCGCGAGTGATAATTACTAGGTGTGGAATAAGAACAGCTACTGGATTAGTATTTCCCAGTAATTGTCAGTTTTCCATATGTTCGTTGATGGATGCCTCCCCAAAATCTTTAGCAGTGGACCAGGATGTTCAGGTTCTTCTTCGCTCTTGGTGAGTTGGTCTTTTTGATTTATCTTTCCTCTTTTCCTTTCTCTCTATTAAGTGGTGTCGTTCTCCTGCGACACGCTTGACACAACTCTTGAAATTGTTTTTCGCCTAATTATCTTCCTAGTTATCTTAAAATTCTAAATTGAATTTCTATGAATCGGGCTTACAAATGCCCTCCTAAACCTATTTATTTATTTATTTTCTGAGCTGTATTTCAAATTCTCACTCCGAAAGTCTCTCCTGTTTAAAACGGTGGTTTAGCATGAAATCCATTTGACCGTACTCTGTCCTTTTGTTGTAGCTTTTCTTGCTGCTGTTAATAGTTTGATTATTACACTATTAATTTCTATTTCTTTTTCTGTATTAATCTATCCTCTCTCCAAGTGTACAAATTAGTAAGCTATCGGTACCCTAAGCGAGTCTTTCTCGTGGATTGATGCGCTGCGTTCAGGATACTTCTTAGAACTATCTGTACTTAATTCTAATTATTCTACCCACACCGTCTTATACTATTCGCTTAATTCTTCTAACTTAAACCCTAATTATTTATATTAATGGCACTAACGTTCTCTTCTTTATCCGGCTTTTTAGAATATTTCTTGTTTTATTCAACCGGTCCAATACTGTTCGCTATTAATCTTTATATTTGCTCCTCCACTAACTTTCACTATATTCTTTTATCTGTTAATGTTCAAATAAATTTGTAGAGCTGACGCACACCCTTTTATGTTCGAATTTTTAGATTTAATATGAGATTTCCAGTTTTATAAAAAGAAACTTCTATAGCTGCGCACAAGCGAGTTCTGGCTTGGTTGGCGGTTTTGACTGATAAGAGAGTTCTCCTCGGTTTGAAGCTGCCTCTTATACTCTTCTCTCCTTTCCCACTCTCTGATTTCTACTCTACTTTCCTATTATCTCATATAATTTCTTTTGGTTTCAGCGAGCCCCGCCACTCTGCCCCTACATCCCCTCACTGCCCGAGCGAGGCCAGCCGGTCGCTGACCCGCTATTTTTCGGCAGCGAAGGAATGTGACAGGATCCAGCTTGTTCGCGGTCTCGACGAGAATTTGCTGCTAATTTCTTATTCCTATCTTCTTACTTTTCTAGTCTCTATATGTAATTTCTTCCTTCGTTTCTATAAATAAATGGTTATTTTTGTATGAATTTGTGTTTTATTTTATTTTGTTTTTCTTTTGTATCTTGGAGGCTTGTGACTACGTCACATTATCCCCCCAAGTTTTTGATCCCGATCAAAAATTTTGTTTATGAAATATTAATTAATTTATTTATTTAGCTATTTTATTTATTTTCTTATTTTTAACTTATTTCTATCTTATTGTTAACTTATTTTTATGACTTAGAACTATGCTTATTCTAAAATCAATTTACACGAAATGAAATGCCAACGCAGGTATGTATTTTTCTTAATTTTTTCTTTTTATTCATGTACCGTCGCTGTCGTTGTTTCGGTCTTCGTCGCTGTCAGTCACGTATGGGTCTCGTTGAGGGATCACGCCCCACTCCTCAAGGGTTGTCCTCGTCGCGTCATCCGGTACTGGTGTGGCCAGCCAGGCCTGCATCGCCGACTCTCCATCATCGTCGCTGCTGCTGCTGCTCTCCTCCTCCGGGAACTCGTCTATGAGGGAGGCGAGCTCCCGGAGTAGTTCATCCAGACTTTGTTGTTGGTTCGTCGTGCTGGTGGATTCTCGGGACGTACCGGCTGCCGGTTGCGTCGCCCCCTGCTGCCTTGCCGCCTGTCGCTCCTGCCTCTGTTCGGTCCGGAAGTGTTTCCCGTGTCGGCCCCCATCTCGGCCGTAATTAAATGCCGGGTTAGTCGGCACCATCCTCGCGTCCCCACTTCGTCGCAGTTGTTCCGCCACGTCGTATCCCCTGTTGTCGAGGCTGGCGTGTATGGTTACCCATACTACCTCGACAACAGGGTCTAGCTCATCCACGTATAAATCTACGGTTTGGCCCACTGTGAGAGACGCGAATCGCCTACACGCCGCCCCACTCCAATTTCGGCCGATAGAAGATACTTCGTGCAACGCGCACGTCACCGCGAAATACGATTCACCGTAATGGTACCTCGGTACCGTATACAGATTATCGCTCTCCGTGTGGATCCTGGTGCCCAGATCGCCCATCCATACGCCATACCGGCTATCGCTTTCCTTTTCCGTTATCGTTCCTCGGAGAAAGGTGTACTCTCCCGGGTCCTCCTCATTCACCAGCAGGAACAGAACGGCCCTCCCAGGATACAGTTCTTCTTCGATGACTCGATGAATTTCTGGGTGGGTCCGGCTGGTTCTCGCCACGTGTCGGAGGAATTCCTCCCTTCTTCGTCGATCTTTCTCGAGCCATACGTAGAACCTGCTCGGACTCTCAGCCGTTAGAACTTCCGCTGCGTGTGGTTCATTTGGTTGGAGATATTCCACTGCGTATTCAATGAACCTTGGCACCGACATTTCTCTTCTTTTTTTTTTTTTTTTCGAAGAAATTTATTACTCCTTTGCTCTTTTCACTTTTCGTATATTTTCTCTCCACTTTACACTTCCTTTTTGTATCCGTGATTTTTGTCGTTTTGTAGGCCGTTCCTTTGTCGTCGATCCCTTTTATAGACATTTCTTAACATGGCATTATATCTATATTCATCAATTATCATTTTTGACCAATGTAAATTCATTATTTCGGATTTCCGGATTCTTCGTGATTTTTCGGCCTACTTTCGTGCTGGCCTTGGCCTCTGCGCCAATTATCCGTCTCCCGAACCCCTTTCTCCATTACTCTCTCTTGGCCTTCAATCGATTACCCAATCGTCGAATCGATTACCAGTATCCGGAATTTGCGTCATCTTCGTAGAATCTATTATTTTCTACGAATTCCAGTACTGGTCAAGCCTATCGGATTACGTGTTTGTCGCGCCTCTTTTCTTGACCAACCACAACACGAAAGATCTTGGCGCCCGTCTTGGTGTACTTTCCCTCGGTTTTGCATATAGTTTCTGAGATAATTTTACTATATGCTCGGTACGCTGGCCGTCGGTACCTTTGTTTTCACTATAGTTGTCGGTGCCGAGGGTAGGCCCTGTTGTTTTGCTTTCGGACTCTGCCCCATTTCTCTCTCGCTCTCTCCCATGGTCGTCGACTTCGCTGCTTCCTCGTTCTTCTCGTCTGTCTTTTCTGTCTCTGTCCTATACCTCTTAAACATACTGGCGTGAAATTTACCACGCTCTTTCTCACTTTCTACATCTATTACTAAATATGTTGCTACACCTACGCATTTCTTAATCCTATACGGTCCTTCATATAAAGGCATAAATTTTGATGTTAATTGTTTCAGCGGATCTGAAACATTCAACGCTTTAATTAAAACTAAATCCCCTATCTCATAATTAGTTAGCCTATGTGTTGCGTCGAATTTCTCCGCTTGACGCCGCCCTTTTTTCGAAATTCTTTCTCTCACGATCTCGATTTTCATTTCGTACGTAGTGGCATCTTCTTCGTCTCTTCTTATTCCCATTTGTTTATTCCATTCTCTTGTCGGCTTCTTTTTACATTGTAGCTCCATGGGTGTGCATTCAGTTGTCTCGTGGTGAGATTCATTAATACAATCCTGTATTACTTTTACCCATTTAAACCATCCTGCATGATTTTCCGTCAGGAACGTACGAAAAAATCTTCCCAGCTCTCGGTTAACTCGCTCGACGATATTTCCTTGAGGATGACGGATTGATGAGAAAACCGCCATGATGTCCTCGTCCTTGAGTTTCTTAAGCCAGTTTTTCGCAGTGAATTGCGTGCCATGATCGAATTGAATTCTACGGGGTTTTCCATACTTGGGAATGTAGTCATCGAATATTCTTTTTATTACTGTAGATGTGTTTGCTTTTTTCATAGGATATAACACCACATATTTACTGAAAGCATCTAATGTCACGAGGATGTGTTTCACCCCGCCCACCGATGCTGGTAATGGTCCATAAAAATCGATAGATACCAAATCCCCTGGTTTTTCTGGGATGATCGTTTGCATCGCCGCGTAGCTCGTTTGTATTGCGATTTTATTTCTTTGACACGTATCGCAAGTTGCTAATGTATTACGAGTGATCTTAGCCAGATGTGGATAGGTGAAATCTTCTTCTAGCATCCGTGAACACTTCCGGGCCCCAAGGTGTCCATACATAGCATGGCAAGCCTTAATTAATTCTTTGATAATACTTTTTGGCACTATTACTCGCCACACACCATTTTTCGATTTCTTTTCCAAAATACCTTTTTCAATCCGGAATTTTCTATCTTCATCCCCCTCTTTATCTTGACCGAGGAAATCCATAATAATTCTCAGATCTTCTTGCTCTCGTTGAATTTTTTCCATGCATTTAAGTCTCTTTGCTAGATCCCGCGGAAGTTTCTCTGCTAGTACTCCTGCGACAACGATGATCCCTTTTTTATCGGCCGAGGGTAACTTCTCGTCTCCCTTCACCCTACTCAGGGCATCCGCGACTACATTAGCTTTTCCCGCAACATGTTCAATCTGTAAATCGTAGTCTTGTATCGAGAGGACCCATCTCATGAGCCTTTCCGCAGTAAAACGACAGGTTTTCAGGAAAATTAATGCCTTATGATCGGTCTTTATGTGTATTTGTGCTCCTTTCAAATATGTCCGGAATTTTTGAAGAGCCCACACAATCGCTAGTAGCTCCTTCTCTGTCGTCATGTAGCCGATCTCGGCCCCTTTCAGAGTCCGACTTGCAAACGTCACTACCTCGCTCTCATTAGTTTCATTTTCCTGCGACAGGATCGCTCCGAGCGCATATCCACTTGCGTCCGTGGTAAGTGTGTACGGTTTACTCGTGTCTGGAAATCGTAATATTATTTCTTTACAGAATAAATTTTTTACTTTCTTGAATGATTTTTCCATCTCTTCATCCCATTTCCATCGAACACCTTTTCTCAAAAGATTCAGCAATGGCGCGGTTTCATGCGCATGGCGATTTGTGAATTTTGTATAAAAATTTATTAAGCCTAAAAATCCTCTTAATTGTTTTATTGTCTTCGGCCGTGGATATTCTTGGATTGCTTTGATTTTCTCCGGATCGGGTTTCAAACCTTCCGTGGTGAGAATGTGACCGAGAAATATGACTTCATTTCGGAAAAAATGAGATTTACTAAATTTTAATGTCATCCCGTGCTCAAGAAATCTTTCAAATAATTTTCGCAGATGGTCGAGATGTTCTTCGTGTGATGTAGACATGATTAAAAGATCATCCACAAAATTGATCACGAAATCTAATCCTTCGAGGACCACATCGAGTGCCCTTATTAAACTCGCCGTGCTTGTTTTCAGACCAAATGGTGTTACCGTAAACTCATAACATTTTCCATTATGCTGAAATGCCGTATATTTTCTTGAGTCTGGATGCAGCGGTATCTGCCAAAAACTACTTGTTAAGTCTAGCGTTGACATCACCGTTTTTCCTCCGCATCGTTGGAAAATTTCCTCGATAGGTGGTGCATTGTTGTAGTCATTTATCAGATAATTATTTAATTCTCGGGCATCAAGACATAAACGTACCGAATCATCATCCTTTGTTACCGGCATCAATGGGTTGATATAAATGCTTTCCGATTTCTGTATCACACCAACTTTAAGCATTCTCTCGATTTCCTTCTGCACCTTTTCTCGTTGCATTAGTGAGACCGGATAAGAGCGATGAAAATATGGTTTCGGATCTTTGAGTAATAGTCGATGTTCGTACTTCGTCATCCGTCCTGGAATTTTATCGAAAATCTGTCGTCTGCATTCGACGATCCTTTTAAACTCCTCTCTTATTCCCGGTCTTAAACCTGCACACTCGGCCATTTTCTCCATGAATTCTTCTTCGGTCAGGCTGATACTCGTCTCTCCATCTGGAGTATCTTTTATCACTACCGTAGCACATATTTCATTTGGCTTACTTTTATGAAATTCCTCTGGATTCACATGTTGCCACAATCCTTCATTTAATTTCGCAATAATCTTATCCTCTACTGCTAAAATTTGTTGTTTGGCATCTATTGAAATTTTTAAAATCAACATCCCGTCGATTCCGATTAGCACTGGTCTTACTAACTTTGGCACCACTAGCACTTGCAAAACCCCTTTTGAGCCGTACGTCTCCGCATCTATCATAATCTGCTTTTTGACTCGTTCCGTCTCTCCACCAAACGCTCCGACGACCTGTGTCGACGTAACCGGTAGCATCGGGCAGTTCTTGAAAATTTCTTCATTCTGTCGGAAAAACTCTTCCGATATACACGACACTTCACTTCCGCTATCTATTAAACTTATTTCCGTCATACCTGCTATTGTCACTGGTATCTCAGGGCATCTCGGATGTCTTTCATCGTACCACTTCGTCGGGATCTCCTCAGCCTCTTCATACAAATATTCTCGTGGATTTTCCATTGACATTGAACAGACCACCTTATTATTTTTCATCCTCTCCACCACCCCTGGTGTTGGCCTTCCGATATCCGGTACTCCTCGAACTCTGGCAACGTTTTCTGGCCACATACTCTTCGTCGTATTAAGTGCGCCTTTACCGTCTTCCTGAACTCTTTTTTCCCACGATTCGGCCTGCCCTCGCCAATCGGTGCTCTCCTCTTCATTCCTTCTTATTGACTGTCCACTGCTTCCGTATTTTTCCTCTTTTCTCCGCTGATCCCTCAACTTCTTCTTCTCTCTTTTCCTCGCGTTCATCCGTTGTCTCGTGCTTTTCTTTTCCTCCTGTTTTACCGTTGCGCTCCGCTCCTCGTCTTTATTATTTATTCTTTGTTTTTCCTCGGGCGCAACGACTAGGCGTTTCCCGAGCCCATGTTTCCCACTCCTGAGCATCCTGGTTTTGGCTCCCTTGGTGTCGTGTGTTCGACAAATGGTCCTTGCGGAGCACGACTGATATTATTCACCGGGTTACTTGGTAATTGCTCCTGCCTTGGTGGAGTTACTTCTCCTGGTCTGCTGTTTTCCGGTCCTGGGAAATATCTCGGTCGGTTCTCCTGCCATGGTGGTCTTTGTTGTCCTGACCTATTTTCTCGAGAAGGATTTGTTGGAGGCCATGGTCCGTTGTTCTGCCATGGTTGTCTCTCTCCCCTGTCAACCTGACGTCCTGGTGTTGGTGGAAATCGGTTTCCGCCATTATTTGCAAAGTTTTCTCGATTTTCATGTCTAATGTAAGGACGCGCTGTTTGCTCACGCACAGCTCCTCTATAAAAATGTCTCTGTTGCTCCTGGGAAGCATATCCCCCGGTACGACCTGTGCCTCTCTTGTAATTTAGAGGACCTGCCACGTCCGTGCTTTCCAACAGTTCTAAGAATTCGTCTATTTCACGTATTTGCCGCACTCTCACTGCACTGCGTACTTCCTCGTCAAAATGCTTCGCGAGTCGACGGATTATATCCTCGTCACTGAGTTTCTCGCTAAGATCCCGTGCATTTCCAATCACACGAGTGGCATACTCGGCTCGTGTCAACGTTTGGCCTTCTAGATAAAACGATCCGAATTCTAAATTCTTCTTCACCTTATCCTGCATGTCGCGGGCCCAGTATCTTGAACGGAATTTTTCTTCAAATGTCTGTAAATTATGCACTGCTCCTTCCACCACCAGCCACCAATCGTTAGCAACACCTTTTAATGCCGTTCCTATAGTGTGACGTATTTCCGTATCTTCAATCCCTCCAGCGATACAAAATTCACGGAATTCCTTTAGAAATCTCATAGGCCTTTCTTTTCCGTCGCCATTATATGTGGGAGGCTTCTGTGCCGTTGTGTACAATCGGGTGACATTCATACCTCCTCCAATGGTTTGACCGAAATTCATAGATGCACTCGTTCTTTGTGTAGTTTCTTCTAATCTCTCAATTCTTTTTGTGTTCTCGTCGGTAATCTCTTGTCTCGCACGGATTTCAGCCATCATTTCCTGTGTTCTCCTTTCCAGCTTTTCCACAGTCACCTTCTGACCGGCAACCTGTTGTTGAATGTAATTATTCGTCACATTCTGGTCCCTTTGTATCCTTTCTTGTACTTCTTTAATCTTCCGATCCGTCCGTCCTTCCACTGCTGTAATCTCTCCTTCCAACGCATCCTTAGTTGTTTCTCTTAGTATTGATATCCTGCTCAAACACTCATCCTTTATTTCCTGCTGCGTTTTTATTATTTCGGCGAATTTTCCGTCGCTCTTTTCCTCCATCTTCTGCAAAAACTGCATTAAATCCCCTACACCGATTTGGTCCGGTGCGATCGTCGCAATCCTGTTTGTTATTTTCGGTGTGCTACCGTCCTCACCATTTATCTCCTTATTCGTGAACTCGTTTGATGCGTCTCCGCTTTCCTCGATATGCTCGATCTCGGAAAGTCTGTTTATATTTCTCCGATCTCTCTGTCGCCGGCCGTCCAACAGATGGTCAGCGGTTGTGGACTCCCAGAGATATATCTGACTCGTTTCCTCACTACCTTCCTGCCGATGATGGTCCTCTAGACTCTCCATCATCCTCATTTCCTCGAGCTCAGTCGAGATATTCGGTTTAGCCCCTGTAGCCATACTTCAATTCTTACACCAAATTCTCTGTCTTATGCGCGCCCTACTTTACCTCTGCAGTCCTTTTTATCTGTGTTCGAGTCCCTGTTCGGGCGCCAAATGTAACGGTATTTTCACGTTAGCATTAAATTTTGTTCTTCTGAGGGGAAGAATTCGGGCTCGAACACTAAGATAATTAATTGTAGACTTCTATTGGAGGTATAAGTAAGGTTTATTCAATAAGTTGCATAGAATTTTGTGTTATGAGGCTTTTTGGCGCCTTTAACCGTACAATTTCTCAGTGATGTTTAATTTCTCGGATAGTCCCACGCTCTTCTTTACCCGTGAGGTTATCTGATTCTCGACTTCGGCGCTGAGCGGTGAATATCTCAACTACGCAGTATCGAGCTCAGCCGTCTTGATCTTTTTCCCGCCTGGCTGCTGACGTGCTGTCTGCTGGGCTTGCGTCGTTGCTGGCGCGTCGGTCAGCCGTTATGGACGTCGGGTCTGTGACCGTGTACGTGTCGTTTTGTTTTAATAATTAAAAAGCGTTGTTTTCCTTGTTGTTCCGCGTTCGGCTGTTTGTTTATTGTGTTCGTGCCGTTTCCGTGTGTTCCGGTCGTGTCTCTCCGGGGAGATCGTGGTCCTGGTTCGCGAGTGATAATTACTAGGTGTGGAATAAGAACAGCTACTGGATTAGTATTTCCCAGTAATTGTCAGTTTTCCATATGTTCGTTGATGGATGCCTCCCCAAAATCTTTAGCAGTGGACCAGGATGTTCAGGTTCTTCTTCGCTCTTGGTGAGTTGGTCTTTTTGATTTATCTTTCCTCTTTTCCTTTCTCTCTATTAAGTGGTGTCGTTCTCCTGCGACACGCTTGACACAACTCTTGAAATTGTTTTTCGCCTAATTATCTTCCTAGTTATCTTAAAATTCTAAATTGAATTTCTATGAATCGGGCTTACAAATGCCCTCCTAAACCTATTTATTTATTTATTTTCTGAGCTGTATTTCAAATTCTCACTCCGAAAGTCTCTCCTGTTTAAAACGGTGGTTTAGCATGAAATCCATTTGACCGTACTCTGTCCTTTTGTTGTAGCTTTTCTTGCTGCTGTTAATAGTTTGATTATTACACTATTAATTTCTATTTCTTTTTCTGTATTAATCTATCCTCTCTCCAAGTGTACAAATTAGTAAGCTATCGGTACCCTAAGCGAGTCTTTCTCGTGGATTGATGCGCTGCGTTCAGGATACTTCTTAGAACTATCTGTACTTAATTCTAATTATTCTACCCACACCGTCTTATACTATTCGCTTAATTCTTCTAACTTAAACCCTAATTATTTATATTAATGGCACTAACGTTCTCTTCTTTATCCGGCTTTTTAGAATATTTCTTGTTTTATTCAACCGGTCCAATACTGTTCGCTATTAATCTTTATATTTGCTCCTCCACTAACTTTCACTATATTCTTTTATCTGTTAATGTTCAAATAAATTTGTAGAGCTGACGCACACCCTTTTATGTTCGAATTTTTAGATTTAATATGAGATTTCCAGTTTTATAAAAAGAAACTTCTATAGCTGCGCACAAGCGAGTTCTGGCTTGGTTGGCGGTTTTGACTGATAAGAGAGTTCTCCTCGGTTTGAAGCTGCCTCTTATACTCTTCTCTCCTTTCCCACTCTCTGATTTCTACTCTACTTTCCTATTATCTCATATAATTTCTTTTGGTTTCAGCGAGCCCCGCCACTCTGCCCCTACATCCCCTCACTGCCCGAGCGAGGCCAGCCGGTCGCTGACCCGCTATTTTTCGGCAGCGAAGGAATGTGACAGGATCCAGCTTGTTCGCGGTCTCGACGAGAATTTGCTGCTAATTTCTTATTCCTATCTTCTTACTTTTCTAGTCTCTATATGTAATTTCTTCCTTCGTTTCTATAAATAAATGGTTATTTTTGTATGAATTTGTGTTTTATTTTATTTTGTTTTTCTTTTGTATCTTGGAGGCTTGTGACTACGTCACACTATATATAAAAAAAAATGTTCAATGTTCAATTATGAGTATTGAATTATCTATTGCTTCCCACAAGACTAGGGTATCTCATATGTCGCAACCATTGTTTTGACAGGATTATCATTACTCTCATCATATTATAGTACTATCTATCAATATTTATTTTTATTATCAATACTATCATCATATTACTATCGTACTATTGAAGTATTATTAGTACTCGCATTATTATTATTACGTACTTTTTATTAATTTTACTTCTGTTTTTTCTTTTGAACGTTACCCCTTTAATAATTTTGTTGCAAGGTCTCGAATCCGGTCGTGGTGATTCCCAGAGTTTCCCAGTCTGTCCCTAAAGTAAAAAATCCAGTTTGTTTACTTTGGAATACTACTGCGTTCTAGGGCCTATGTTTAACCCTTTGCACTCCAGCCTAGTAGGGCATAGAGGCTTTAATGTCGCAAATACGGCCACAACGGAGTGCAAAGGGTTAATCTACTGAAAACCCAGGCCTTTCCTCAATAGTAATACTTCCACCCTGTTAGCCCAAGTGAAATAGCATATTTTCCAAAATTATACATGATTCTTGTTATTAATATTCTTATCGTTACTTATTAGGGAAGCATATATGGATTATTCATTAAAATATATATATTCTTTTTTTTCCATTTATTAATTTATTATTGTTTTGAGTGCAACTTAATACTACCATATAGATGTGACTGATTAATTTTATATTTTATTATATAAAATTATATTATATATTATTATTCTTAGTTTTGTTCATATGGCGTTAATACTTTACTAATTAATTAAGTATTCCTTGATGAACCTTTATTATTCCTGAATAGAATTTAATTTAATTTAGCGACTTTTTTAAATTTATTTTATTTTATTATTATTATTATTATTATTTTATAGCAACAATCACTAGAGATAGAATCTACAATGGAATTTTTGATTTCCTTAATCTATTTGAATGTACTATCACGTCCTTTTTTACAAATTTAATACGCACATTGCCTTTTGTTAATATAGCTGTTATTTCATGTGGACCAGTGCAGTGGTCACCAAGTTTTCCAGGTTTACGTCCTTTCAACAAAAATACTGGGTCGCGGATTTTCAATTCAATTGGGATTATTTTACGATCTTGATATTATTTCGATTTTTCTTTAGATTTAATCAAATTTTGTCGACCAATTTCTTGTATATCGTGAATTTGCGTGACTAATTGGGTTAAATAGTCGTCGTATGTAGCAATTTTCTCCATATCCGATGGTGACATCCCAGAGGGGACTCGGGCTATTTTTCCGAACACCATTTCATAGGGTGTATGCTTAGTACCTTCGTGTACATTTGTATTGTAATTATAAATAGCGATTTCGACCCATTCGTCCCAATCACTTTGCTTCGTTGTAAATTGCTTGAGATATTCTCCAAGTGCGTGATGAGATCTTTCTAATGATCCATTGGATTGGGGATGAAAAGCGGTGGTTCTAACTTTCCGAATTTTAAACAACTTCGCTATTTGCTTTAAGAATTTACTTAAAAAGTTGCTACCTTGGCCAGTAAGCACTGCCTTAGGCGATCCAAAATAACAAATGAAACGTTTGACAAATATTTCCGCAATAGTAACTGCTTTTGCATTAGGTATAGGAATGGCCACAGATCATTTTGTTAATTGATCATGAATGGTTAATATATACTCATTCTCGTGCTTGGTTTTCGGTTAAGGACCTACTATGTCCATAGCAATTTTATCAAAAGCGATGGCAGGAGTATCCGTTATGATCATTGGCTGTTTAGTTTTTACGCAAACTAATTTCCTTAATTGATATTGTAAACATCGTTGAATATATAATTGGACGTCAGCTTTTAGATTTTTTCAGTAATATTCGTGACGGATTCTATTGTATGTTTTGCTGACACATCTGTGTCCGCCTATAGCTGAAGAGTGCATTTCCTCAATAATTTTAACCTGATCTTCTACGCGGGGTTGTCTAACTAGCCCATTACAAATAATAACCTTTACTTCACTCTGTGCAAAAATTAATCGAATTTGTATGATAACATCTTCCCAAGGTATATTTAAAATAACATCTGACTTTGCGATACTAATAGTTTGGAGCGATAATTTGTCGATTAAATGTCGAGCATTTTTCGATGCTTCTACTATGTTTCCTAAGATTAATGTGGGTCCTTCACCGGAACCGTCGGTGATTGGTATGGTTATATTGAATCTATTACTTCGTTTTGCAATTGATTGACCCTTTTTCAACTTTAAATTTTTCAAATGTAAAAAATCGTTATTATCGCGGAGTGCTATCGCTCCTCTATCGATAGGTTCACATTTGGTAGAAACAAAATAAACCAGGTTATCTGTATGAGTATGGAATAAATCGCGTGATTGTTTAATGTTGGAGGCTATAATCTTTCCTTTGGGAAGCTCACGAGCGATAGATGCGATTGATAATCTAGGTTTTGTTGCTTCGAGTTCGAGTTCTTCGTCACTCGAGGACTCGGTATCGCTTACTTCGAGAGGCTCAGGGGTACGTTTTCTCTGGACTAGCACGCTCGTTTCGTTTCGGCGGTTATTAACGTCGAGTATAATTTCATCGGTCGACTCTTCGTGGCTAGAATAGGTATTGCTTATAGATGTTTCCGGATATACTATAGGCCGAAGAGTACCTGTGTTATTTACGCGAAGTATTAGGTAAATCCACCTCGTCTTCTATACGCGCCGGAAACGTTTCGTGGTCGGATGATATTTCGAGTGACCCATGTGGAAAAATAAGTTCCGTAGGCTGCTCATTAGAGTCAACAGATTCCCGAACCTAAATACATTAATCTATTTCATAATTGAATAATGTATGATTTTTGTAATTCTCCATAATATCCTCATCGTTGTCAGATTGTTTTTCTAATAATCGAGTTATCTCTGCATCCGTCAGTAGAATGGTACAAGTATCGCGAGACTTGTAGGCGTAGCTTCCTTATCCCTGCTGGCTTGTGATTGGTCCCCCACTTTCTTACCCCCACCTCTCCCTTGCACCTGATTGGTCGCCCTACCCTATGCCCCCGACTGATGCGCCACGTAAGCGTCACGTAAGCCATCTGTCGAACACTGGACCGTCGGTTGTTGCTGATACGCCGTCTATTGTAAATAATCGACAGGAGGTATGTTACCGACAGCGGGTAAAACAGAGCGACTTACCGACGGTCAGTGGTGTAGATTTGGTGCAGCTATCGATAAGTAGATTGGGTTCTACGGACGATACCACAGATTGGGCCCTACCATCGAAAAAGCAGATCGTAGCTTGACATCGGTAAAACATTTGCGTCTGGTCCTATCAGCGATAAAAAGATTTCACTATTTAACACCAATTAAAAGTATTGGGTCGTTCGGAAAGTAATTTCGTTTTTTCCCAACATAGGACTTAATTGTATTTTATCACAACCAACTTCACACTTAAGCCGCATAATCATATGTATTTTGACAGCTCTTATAGCAAGGCTTGCTTGTGAAAAAATTCAATTGATTCTGCACAGTAATTTTTTGTTGATACCCTTTTAAATATGGAAAATAAAAAACAGCATTTTCGGCATATTTTACTTTTTTACTATAAAAAAAGTAAAAATGCTGCTTAAGCAAGAAAAAAATTATCCGATGTGTATGGGGAAGATGTGTTAAGTGAAAGCCAGTGCCAAAACTAGTTTGCAAAATTTCGATCCGGCAATTTCGGTCTCGAAGATGCATCACGTTCTGGAAGGCCAGTTGAAGCTGATAAAGACACAATAGAGGCATTAATTTATGCAAACCGGCGAATAACAACTCATGAGGTCGCTGACAGATTAAATTTATCGAATTCGATCGTTTATGATCATTTGAAATGGCCAGGTTTAACCTCAAAGCTCACATATAGGTTCCCCATCTTCTTACGGAAAAAAATTTGTGCCGTCGCATTGACGTTTGTGATTTGCTTCTCAAACGCAAAGAAAATCATGCATTTTTGAGGCGAATCATCACTGGGGACGAAAAATGGGTTGTCTACAACAATGTTAAGCGCAAAAATCCTGGGGTAGAAAAGATGAACCGGCTCAAAGCACTTCGAAAGCCAATATTCATCAAAAAAATGGTTATGCTATCTGTTTGGTGGGATTTCAAAGGAATCGTTTATTTTGAGCTTCTACCGAGCAACAGAACGATCAATTCTGAAGTGTACTGTCATCAGTTGGACAAATTGAATGATTCACTTAAAGAAAAAGGCCAGAACTGGTCAATAGGAAAGGTATAGTGTTCCAACAAGATAATGCGAGACCACACACAAGTTTGACCACTCGGAAAAATTTTTTAGAGCTTGGATGGGATATTCTGCCACACTCACCATACTCTCCAGACCTGGCACCTTCAGATTATCATCTGTTCCGGTCTCTACAAAATTTTTTAGAAGATACAACGCTTAATACAAATGAGGAGGTCAAAAGTCACTTAGATCAGTTTTTTGCCGGCAAGGAACAAAAATTTTATGAGCGTGGAATCATGCTATATTGCCAGAAAGATGGCAAAAGGTATTGGATTAAAATGGACAATATTGGATTGAATAAAATATTAATTCACTATAAGAAAATAGTCTTTCATTTTTATATAAAGAAACGAAATTACTTTCCGAACAACCCAATAAAATCTTTCGAAACTTTAAAAACAGCTAAAATAATTACGCTAAAGTAAAGACACGTGTAATTATTTTGAAATTTGATAAAAACTATTTTGTTTATTTAAAAATATTGTCACTTAGATCAGTTTTTGCCGGCAAGGAACAAAAATTTTATGAGCGTGGAATCATGCTGCTGCCAGAAAGATGGCAAAAGGTATTGGATTAAAATGGACAATATTGGATTAAATAAAATATTAATTCACTATAAGAAAATAGTCTTTCATTTTTATATAAAGAAACGAAATTACTTTCCGAACAACCCAATAAAATCTTGCGAAACTTTAAAATCAGCTAAAATAATTACGCTAAGGTAAAAACACGTGTAATTCTTTCGAAATTTGATAAAAACTGTTTTGTTGATTTAAAAAGATTGTCAGACATATAAGAAACCTCAGAGTCATTCTTGAGGTGTTCAGGTAGTTTGTCCCACAGAATAGATATTTTTGCTCCCCAATATTTCAACAGCAGGGGTTTCGGGATATACTCGAGCTCCTGTTTGGTGAAGTTCCAAGGATCCTTGGAGCAGTCGATCACGAGTATACTGTCAATGGGATCCATTATGGTTACGAAAGGAGTAACAGATGAATTCAGCAAGGAGTTTTCTTTTCAACTAACCTTTTCTCAGCTGCTACGGTTATATATATACTAGGTCATTCTTTCAATAGTCTTCCACCACTTTTTATTATATTAACAGCGCGTACGTGCCATTATGGAAATTAGGGTATCCACAGGTGTTTTCTCATGGTATACAAATACTACCTAGCGCATCCTCCAACTGTATTCTTATTTCATCGATACGCTCCTAGAGTTATATATACATAGACATCAGGTGTGTGTCATCGGGGGAAAACGCAGCATAGGTTGGGGCGATTTTCGAATAATGATGAGACAAAATATACAATGTGTAGAATTTATTCACAGTATTTTACAAGTAGCATCCAAATCGTTCTGTACAAGTTTGTACACAGGTGTTTCTATTACATCCGTAGCCCTTTATATTATTATTTTTTACATTTTTCATACGTTTCATTTTACGGTTTGAATATTTCAATCGTTTGTAGTATTGTGCAGCGATGCGGTCATTTTTCAACCGGTTTGTCGTAAAATGTTCAATAAAAGCATCCAGAGTATTACCACGAGCCATAAAATCAAGAAACATAAGGCAGTATTCACCACACACTTTAGACTTCAGTGATTGAAGGGGTTGTGTGTTCCACTCGTAGCTTCGACAGTTTCGCCGTAGACGGTTATGGTGTTGCTTGATGAGTGGTGGCAATCCCTAAGTACCGAAAAAGATTCTATGGCCATTTTTATCAATGTAAGCAGCCACCCAGTGTCGGCCCAGTAGATTATGATCGTCGGTGTTTAATACCAATGCTGCGGGTCTATACCAGCGACTCGGGATGCGATCGGCAGGGAATACTCCTCTCGTCTAAGCAGATATTCGTTGTAGAGCATCGAATATCTGTAGACTGTTCATACTGTTTGGACAGCTGCTGTTGACGGTGGGGTTGCGATTGGCGACGTCTCTGCTGATGATGATAATGATGGTTGCGTGGTGGTGGTGGTGGTTGCGCTGGTTGCTGGTTGTGTGCGTTATGCGGTGGTGGCGACGGTTGTGTAGTATGTGGTGCCACTACTTGTTGGTCTCGGCTTCGGTAAAGTACCGTTATTTCGTCGTTAGCCGGTACAGCTCCACCGTACAACGGTACCTCGGCACTGACACATGACGGCGTGATATCGTTGGATATATACTGTACGCTTAAACTTTTATTTATAACACTTCCTTTAATCGATATGTCGTGGTTCGGTGATTTTTTGGTTATTTTTAATCAACGTTGATTTATCGAGAGGTTGCGAATAAATGGGGCTCACTGCATCGAGTTCTTTCAAAAGAAGCCACGATCGGATTTTTGCCACGTTATTTAAAGCACACTTTACATTGCTTCTTTCGAAACACCATGATGAATACAGTAAACGTTATTGACGGGCATATCTTTTAGAGACGGACCCTCATATTCTTCCAGATTGATGATTTCACGGCCCGGGATATCCCGTAAAAGCTCGGCTTTCTGCAAGGCACTTGTGTAAATACGTAAGGCGTAACGACACAGCAAACGCAGATTAGCATAGACTTTTTTCAATGGTGTATCACCGTCAAGCCATTCCAGTCCATGTTGAAAACACGTCAGTTTATTATTGCTCGTATGTACTTTCCTTGGAAGACCACCAAAGTCGTACGGTGGTGCGACAAGCCAGTGACCATAATGCTCCTCTTGAAGAGTCGTCACAGCTATCTCATTTGGTAGAAAACGGTTGTTTGCGTGGTAGAGTGCTTGAATATCTACTATAACGTCCATTATGAGGGTTTGATGTAGACTGATACCAGGTGTGACTCCGTAGACGCGTTTTAAATACTCCAGTAACGCGCGTGTGGTGCCCTCTCACGCACTAAAATCTGTTATGACCTGTCGTGTGGAATTTGTTTCTATTACATGATCATACTCCACGTATACCACATAATTTAATGTAGATGTCAACGGTGCTGCAAACCGTACTTCGACCCTTACACTGCCGTGTCTTACGAGATTCCAATGACCGAAGCAACTTGCTGATAAGTCTGGTGACAAATCAAAGACATACAGGCAGTAACCTTTTGGGTAGTCACTCCTGGTAATATCTAGACCCTCATTCTGAAAGTGTATACCGGTACCGCTAAAGAGTGTGTGATAACTGTCTACCCAATTTTCGTTGCCAGCAAACGACGGTTGAATAGGTTTGCTAGGTATTTGTTGACCATCAACGCATAGAGACAGGAAATTTATCGAATGATTATTAAAGTTAAATGGGTTTAACGTTGTACTGCCGTTGAATGCACGGTTATTCACAAACCCACAAATTATTCGTTTCGGTAATTGGCCTAGAATAACGTTATCCAGAGTATCGCCAATGATACCACTATGCATCGTAAAAGCTTTAACCTCAACCCTTGTTATAGGATACTTTGCGGTTGTTTTTGCAAGCATTTTGGCATGAGCTATCAGCACACCTGGTGCAATTTTTGCTCGATGGACGAGTAATGTTGCCTCGGTGATAGGTATTTTGTGTGTCACACCAGCAGTAGGAGACTCCATAAGACAAAATTCGTCTTTTGGGCGTACAAGGCGTAGCCGTACCTCCACACCATTCAATAGAAATTTATCCTGATTAAATACATCGCAGTGTAAAAGTCCAACCATATCTAGGGTCCGCCCATTCTTTATGTACTTTTCACGATTATTCAAACCGATATTAGGGTTATTCGATGCACCTGGTAGAGTGTCAAACATACCGGGTGTGTCAGCGTACCAAAGTGCGGTCGTTATGTATGAATTCTTAGCAGCCGGTCCATAATTGAGTAACGTTTCAATATATGCTCTGTAGGGGTATGCATTGTTTGGTGGTGCCACGAATTTCTGGTTAAAATATACGTCTACCTGATTAAAAAGGCTATGTAGAAAGTCATTAACAGGTGCTACGTTGTATTGTGATTCACCTGTTGGTATAACCTTAACATTCACAATAATCATTGTATGAGCCAGATCCAGGTATTCTTCACCGTGTCCAGGTATGACAAATTCCAGGGGTCCGTCATCCGTGAGGGTTGACACCGGCTTGTAGTGTATCCATTGTGATGCTTCTATAGCCGTCTGCGTTGGAGGTATGGTAAATAAGTCGAGCTCCGACTTCATACATTCGCACGAGTGTGAGTGTAAGAACGACATTTTTACACACTTCCAAAGATATCGCTGGTCTTCACTCGTTTGTGCCTACTGCTGCTGCTTCCTACACCTCTCTTTCTCTTTGTTGTTGTCCTCTACTTTTTATTCTTTCGGCTACCACGATGTTCCTTTGTTTCTTTGTTTAGTAATACGTCTACGTCTCGTTGACTTTTTCTTCTTCTTTATTCCTAGCGACTTTTTCGAAATAGCAGTACGTCTTTTCGTCGTCCGCGTAGGTGACTGTCCTGATAACGACTGCAACATGCGCGCTGCGCCTACAGCGTTATATCCTGAACCATTCATAAGAAGAGAAATCTTTTTATTCGCTTTTCGTTGTAAATTATCTCCAGATTCGGCTGCACGTCGTCGCAATGACTCCCTGAATGGTATTTTGTGGCCGCTGACATCCTCGATAACGTGTAAAGCCGTGCGAATGGCTTATTTTCCTATAGCCTTAGCACCTCTGGTCAACAGTGGTAAAACACTTCGAAATAGACCCCCGAGAAAACTACCGATACCGTGACCGCGCTGATGTGGGGAGCTTGCAAACACGTTACCTATTTAACCGTTTCTACCCCCTATTTGATTCTCATAATACGCCGTATAATGAGCACACATATTGTCTAATTGAATCGTTTGAAATGAAGCGTGAGCGTTAACGTTCCATACTCGAATGCAATAGGATTACCCAGATGATCTCTTATATCCACCTCGATCGTCCTGAAGCAATTGTTGAGTAAACCTATGTAATTTGACGATGCGAAACTTTTTACTTGCGTTGCACCATACGTGTAGTTTTTTGTATTTAAATTTACAATCCTGAGTGGTGCTGTCTGTGTATCACCTACCGTAGACGGTACACAAATATCGGTGTAGACAAAAAGCTGATCGGGTAGAGCCCTATTTATACAGGCTGGTACTCGTCCTACGCGTGGAACGCCCCGCATAAGCTGCAGGTAAAGACCCCCTGGGGTTTCTCGGTCAAGCAGCGGTTCTTCGTGTTTCTCGAAGCCCAGTATGCGCGCTATTTCACTAGTCACTCGTAATACACCGGGGTAGCCTAGAGGCTCAGAGCACGAGTCTGTTACCTCAGCCTCAATGGCAACGTAGCCTTTGGCCCTTTCAAAATTTACAATTTTTATGCCTGCTTCTCGCAGCCCTGGTAAATCATTCAGCACACAATTATATTAATTGTGTGCTGAATATAAACTTGAGACAGCGGTGCGTGCAACGTAGTAAGAGCTACGCAGCACGACACGCCGATGCCATTGAGTGCGAAAATGGGTGTGCGTAACTCACTGCAAACACTCAGCAGTGTATTGCAGAGTGGTTGCAATGAATTAATAATGAGAGCACTCTCAGTGTATATTGCAGGAGTGCTTTTCTTATGTGTACTTAGCTACGCAATCAGCACTGCGTAGCACAATGCAAACAGATATTGAGGCTGTACCAGTGAACCGCGTATAGACACTGTACTTTCCTAGCAGAATTTCTGGAGGGAAGTACAGTGAATAGACCACACCGGTATAATTGTATTAATTATACCGGCTAAAGCAAGTGAGGAGAGCATGATGCTGCATGTGCTGCAGCGCATGCCACGAGTGAGCTAAAGTGGTGATGCACCGTATTTCTCTTCTCACTGACATTGAATTTTTACTAAATTATGCCAGTGTACTCTTACCTTGAGCAAATGAGTCCTGGTGTGCAAAGTTGAGTGAGTCCGATGTACCAAAAGCCAAGAAAACTGTCCGAAAAGTGGATATGCGTGCTGTTCGTGCCGATGTGTGCGAAAAAGTGTCAAAATTTCCAATATGGCTGCGGAATATGAAAGTTTCGTTGGGCGCTGGAGTCAGTTGAGCGAGATAGCCGGTGAGCGAAACCGAAGTCAAGCGAGAGAGACATCCTCTCGCTCGACGCGGCGTGCCAACGAGGCACATTCTCGGCTTCGCGAAGCCCATGCCTCGGCTATCTTCGACTCAACCGAATAACGCGTGTTAGAGCAGCGCAACAGGTAGGCGCACGACGATTATCGATCGCCGTGCGCCAGCTGATTTTCCAACAACGGCAAAACGAAAGAAGAATTAATGAAACTCTTGAAATTCCACAAATTCTCAAGAGGAAACGACAAGCGGATTCCACATAAAGCCTCATCACATACCCCCACTCAAGAATAAAATATTGATAACAACATAAAACAAATCAGAATGTAACAAAACTCAATTAACAAATTGAAATTAGGGCAAGACCTACACGGACAAACACACAGAAGCAAAAATCCACATAAAACTCAGGGAGTAACATCTAAAAAACACATCATGAAACACCAAATTTGCAATAATTAATTAATTCCAGCAAAATTCGAATCAGAAGTTAGACAGGAAAATACATACAAAGTATAAGTAAAACCACACATGCGAAAAAAAGTAAAAACATTAATCGAACGACAAAAAAACCCTTAAAAGAAGTTTGAACCTCCTGCAGGTAGGAATTTAACACAGACCAACAAAGACTCAACCTCGCTAGAACCTCGGTTCAAATTCTGAAAAGTCAAAGCCCGGCTAAATATAGAAAAATAGAAAATAACGGTACACCGACACACCGCCCCGCACCTCCTTCACCTAGAGATTGAAGGGCGACAAACATCACGTGACTTACCGCAAAAAACCCCCCCGGGGTCCATCCACTAAACCAGGGGTCTCCAAACTTTCCAGCCTTAGGGCCATACTGATTACTCCAGTAAGTTCCGAGGGCCAAAACCATATTATCATTGTTGCCGGTGGTAAAAAGTGAAATAGTCCAAAATCTGTCCGCGGGCCGAATGTGGCCCGCGGGCCGTAGTTTGGAGACCCCTGCACTAAACTATATAAACCATGACCAGACAAGACTCGGGGCTCTTGTCGAATATTACTCTGCGAGACGAAGTGCTGCCTAACAGCACACCTAAATTCAATTATTACTTATAAATTCAGCATGTAACGAAGCCAGTGTTCCGTCGTTTGATCGAACGAACCGACTACGATAATTACTAACAATTTGGGATTAATCGTGGCAGAAATTAGTGTTCTTTCTCTCAACTGATTCCCCTGCATTGCGCTTGGCCATCGGTTGAGAAAAAGAACTTAATAGGATACTCTGTGAGGAAAGGGCTCCTCTGCATTGCGCCTTGGCCGCCCCCAATCACAGCGTCAGGGCACTCTCTCATTAACGTGCATTAAAGCAAACGCGATAACCCCACATAGATAAATGGAGTGTTAAGCTCCGTAGAGGGGATATCTCATCCCCATACGAACAATCGAGACAACCCCGAAAATAATTGGAAATCATTCCACATACGTAATCTTAGTAAGTCGCGCATTAGCAAACGCGATGACCAAACATAGATAAATTGAGTGTTAAGCTCCGTAAAGGCGATATCTCATCACCATACGAACAGTCGAGTCAACAACCCAGAATACCGGAAGCAATTCCGCATACGTAGATGTAAGGAAAACCTCACATAATCCCCAAACGCGAGCGAAAGTTAGAAAACCGTGCGAACGACCAAATCGTCCTACGAACTTCCTCTCATCCTCTACATAATTTACAAACAGTCAGTGCATTACACACGAATGAACATACAAAAAATACCCTACAAACACAAGACCAATGATGAAAGGGTAACGAACCGCACGTTCATCACGGACACATGCGAATCAATAAACTCAAGACTGAGGTCTCACAATAAAACCAATTGAAGAAAAATAACAATAGAATCAACCACGTATACAACCAACAAAACCAAAACACACTTCTCGTACCATCCAGCCCAGAGCACGAACCGATTTCGAGCAACCCATTCTCTCCCTACGATCTAGGAAGGATCTCGCTCGAAATAAAATAAAAACTACGCGATTTCACTGAGCCGCTTCAAAGACGAATCCCGAAATAGGGATAAAATTAAAGTACATTAAATCGCGAGCCTTTTCAATATATATAAAAAAATTATTATATTTTTATATATAAATTATATATATAACATATACAGTAGCGGACAAAAGTTTAAGACGATGAATTACAATTTGGTTCATAGATCTGTCATACAAGTACTAACGTTTCTTTCGGCTTGTTGTTTTTTTACAATACATGTGTACGTTTGACCTTCATAATGTAGAAGTCTCGGTCGTCAAATGTAAACAATATAGATTATACAATTTTTTTTTTCTTCCAACCATCTGTAAACAGCGGACATTAGTGTAAGACGATCTGTCGAACAAGATACCCGTAGTCGATCCACGCAATAATTTGATATATTAATACTGTAAATAGTTTGTGGTGTATCATCCAGTGTCTTAAGTTTAATTACGTACGAAAAGAGTATGGGTAAAGCCCGTAATTTATCATCAACTGAACGAAAACTAATCGTGTCTCTACGGAAGCAAAATGAGACATTTTCTTCAATTGCAACTCAAATTAATCGATCAGAAACTTCTTGTAAGCAAGCGTGGTACAAGTTTGTGAAGACTGGGGACTATTTTGATCGACCAAAAAACGGTAGACCGCGGAAAACCACGCCAACGCTGGATCGTCGGATTCATCGATTAAGCGAGAGAGATCGTTTTCGTTCAGCAGTCGATATCAGAGCTGAAATATCCAGTAATAATAATGCACAAATTAGTGTAAGAACTGTCCGAAGACGATTAGACGAATTCAATTTGAAAGCACGAAAGCCACGGAAGAAGCCGATGCTCAGTAAAAAGAATAAAAAATTACGACTGCAATTTGCTAAGGCTCATCGGCATTGGACAAGTGAGGATTGGCAAAATGTGCTATTTTCGGACGAATCCAAATTCAACCGAATTTGTTCTGACGGGATACTGTATGTAAGACGTCGAATTGGCGAAGATTTAAATCCTCGATGTGTTTTACCGACAGTTAAGCATGGAGGTGGAAACGTAATGGTGTGGGCATGTTTTTCTCGCAATGGTCCTAGACCAATACGCCGAATTAATGGAATCATGGACCGTTTTCAATACTTGGATATATTGAAAAATACTATGTTACCGTATGCCTACGAAAATATGAGTGATAATTTTATTTATCAACAAGATAATGACCCAAAGCATACGGCTCGGGTAGTGAAAAGTTTTTTTCAAGATGAAAAAATCACTTTATTACCGTGGCCGTCGCAGTCGCCGGATTTAAATCCAATTGAAAACTTATGGTGTACCATAAAAAGAAGGATTCAAGGAAATAAACCAAAAAATTTTGACGATTTGTACTCTTTGGTTGAAAAAACGTGGAATGAAACAACTGTGGACGACTGCAAAAAATTAATTGATTCAATGCCTCAAAGATGTGCTGATGTGATAAAAAATAATGGACTGTGGACAAAGTATTGAAGGGAGGAAAATATCTGTATATTTTCTACCAAAAAATATTTTTTTACGTATAGTCTTAAACTTTTGTCCCCGAAGATATCAACAAACAAATTTATGTTTTCTTTGTTTATTGTATCTAATGTTGTTACGCGCAAAATTGAATTTATGTAATAAATATATGAATTAATGATTAATTAGCTAATACAAAAAAAATCCACTGACAAGGAAAGGTACTTTGGTGTCCCCCTCCGATTTTAATGCAACTCACGTATGTTGTAGAGCATCGAAAACTAAAAGACACGTGTTTTTTTTTATCGGCGGAAAAACATTTTTAAGGGGTGAAATCGCCCTTCAAAAATAGGGGTGATTATGCAGTTTAACCCCTAGAAATGAATTTTTTTCTTCAACTCCAGGTGGAATTTTTATTGTCTTCAATGAGGAGTATTTTGGTTTTTGTTTCATTAAAACCGGTTGACGCCTTCTGGGTGAAACTGCAAAATCACCCCTCGACATGCTATTTTTAAAGGGCGATTTCACCCCTTAAAAATGTTTTCCCGCCGATAAAAAAAAATACGTGTCCTTTAGTTTTCGATGCTCTACAAGATACGTGAGTTGCATTAAAATCGGAGGGGGACACCGAAGTACCTTTCCTTGTGAGTCAATTCTTTTCATAAAAAAATCAACGATTACTTTTTTTTTCCTCTCCGTCTTAAACTTTTGTCCGCTACTGTATATATATATATATATATAAAATTATTATATATTTATACAAAAGTAAAAGAACATTTTTTACTTACCATTGTCTCAAGCATCGTCGTCGTCGTCGTCGTTGTACTTAAACTCCGTGGACGCCTCGTCGATGTTGAACGGCCGCTGAATTATAGGCTGTTCCACCAGCTCAGCGATCTCCCTGTCGTCGTCGTCGTCGTCGTCGGTACTTTCACCGGCGACTACTGGCACGTTGCCGTCGTCATCATCGTCATCGTTGTCACCCATGTAGGCATCGTCGTGTTCGTCTGCATTATCGTTGTCATCATCAGCGATGCAGTCGGTATCGATAGTGCCAGACGCCGCTGCTTCATCGACATCTATTTCATCCTCCGTTGTGTCGGTGTCACTGGTGTCACTTGAAGCTAATGAATTGCGTCGTGCTGTAACGGAAATTATTTTCTATTAGAAATATTATTTGTAATCATGTTATTTAATAATAAACGTTTCAAAACGTAATACACAATTCATAACATGGTTAATGTTTTCGGTATAATTCAAAACGTGTTCACTACTCACCATAAAAATTTTCGACTCTCATTATGAGGTCCCGCAGTGGTGGGTGAAGCATCCCTCCATGGCTCGCTAGATGCTCCGCAACGAAACGTTGTGCAAACTCTGATCCGGAGAAGGCACCCCTCTTGAAGGGTACAGTGATACCTTCAACACCACCTTGACGAAGCACTCTAGTGAACTCCGTAGTCAACTGCTCGAACGTAAAGTCGCGATATGCGCAAACCACCGCACCGTATACCGTCGCACAAAGCGTCGATCACGTATGATAAAAGCACAAGCCGTTGCACGCACTACTTCCAAAAGTGAACGACGCAAAAAAACCATTTTTAAAAAGCGAGATAAACTGAAAAATACAAGAGCAAAAACAAAACTGTGGTTGCACTGCTGCGTTTCAACATGGAATTAGACGAAAATTTTGATTCCGTTCGCTTTTATATTTTGACCATAGCCCCCTTTTCTCTAGCTATTAATGCATTTTGACTTTTTACCCTATACTTCGAGGTATACTTTACAACATCGTTCGGGTCCAAATCCATTATATTCGATCAGTGCATTGATGAGACAACCACTGAGGACAGTGTCGACTAGAACGAAGAGAGTCAAGCGGAACCACCGCCAGCGAAGAAGAAGAAGAAGAAGAAGAACATCTATTCACCGGCTATGGTGATGCAAAAGAAATCATTTGACGGTTTATGCACCGTAACAGTGTGTGTCGAAGAGCGCTTGAGACGACTCCAACGCTATACCGTTTATGTGAAAAACTGCATCGAAATTCTATGTGCTGAATTACTTATTTATTTTCCCGCTAAAGAGCTAGCCGAAAATGTGGATCAAGTGCGTGTTAGAGAACTCTTAACACAGAATAGCTCTAATCTGTGTGATGCTGTACGCCATCGAGTCGATCCTTCATTCATTGAATATTTTGATATACTGTTCCTGGAGTTGAAAGTATTTTGTATTCCATTCATAACACATGAAGTAAAAAAACACTCACAGACATTTCACTAGTAGCTACAAATCCGATCGAATAATAATCGGAGAACGAGTGTACAAACTAGTTAAAAAGTAGTATTTAATCGTTCTCATAATAACACATGTTTATGAAAGATGATAATTAATTTTACTAATTGTAGATGATAAGATAATTATTGTATGACTTTGTATTAATTATGTGCTGCCCCGTCTCGTCGTCATCCCATGTTTCGCTTAATCTAAATTAGAGTTATTAGAGCTGTATAAATAATGCTATTGTCAATATACTTATTTGTTCTTCAAATGTTTTTACCTATTATTATTAGTATTAATATCAATAACTGATTTTGAAGTATCGAAAGATTTATTTTTAATATGTGTCAAATAGTAACAAAAGCAAAACCTCAGATGTGTAAGACACGACCGGACGCAAATCTTTTTACCGATGTCAAGCTACAATGTTCTTTTTCGATGGTAGGGCTCAATCTGTGGTATCGTCTGTAGGACCCAATCTACTTATCGATAGCTGCACCAAAATTATACTACTGACCGTCGGTAAATCGCTCTGTTTTACCTGCTGTCGGTAACATACCTCCTGTAGATTATATAAAATAGATGGCGTATCAGCAACAACCGACGGTCCAGCGTCCGACAGATGGCTCACGTGTCGCTTAGGTGGCGCATCAGTCTGGGGCTTAGGGTGGGGCGACCAATCAGGTGCAGGGGAGAGGTGGGGGTAAGAAGGTGGGGGACCAATCACAAGCCAGCAGGGACAGGGGAGGCCACGCCTACAAGTCTCGCGATACTTGTACCATTCTACTTCCGTCAGTCGATGTTCAGGCTTCGTACGATTGCTAGTTACGGGATTTATTTAAATAATGAAAATACCGTCATTCGTAGTTGTTTCTTCAACTGGATTTCTCGAAAGTGCATCAGCATTAACATTAGTTTTCCAGGCTTTATATACTACATCGTATTCGTATTCTGCGAGTTTTAGTCTTCAACGTAAAATTTTTTAATTACCGTCCGTTGCCCGTCGAAACCATAGAAGTGACTTATGGTTGGTTACTACTGTAAAATAATGCCCATATAAATACGGCCGTAAATGAAGTGTAGAATAGACTATAGCTAATGCTACCTTTTCATACGTATCGTATCTTTCTTCTACTTCACTCAAAGCTCTAGAGGCGTAGGCGCATGGATGGTCATTATTAGGTTCTCCTTGTGAGTGGATGCTACCGATAGCATAACCCGACGCGTCTGTATTTAAAATGAACGGCTTAGAAATATCAGGATATTGCAAGACTGGAGCTGTACAAAGTTTTTCTTTCAATATTTCAAATGACTCCTGTTGTTCAAGTTCCCATTCGAATTTATTTTCTTTGCGTAAGAGAGATATCAGTGGTTCCGTGATCTTGGCGTAACCTTCTATAAACCGCCTATAATAACCTGTTAGTCCCAGGAATTGTCGAATATTTTTGATGTTTTTAAGCACGGGGTATTCACATACTGCTTCTAATTTTTTAGAGCCGGGACGAACTCCATTGTACCCGATTATGTGTTTAAGATACGCGACTTCCCTTTTTAAAAATTCGCATTTGTCTGGTTGCAATTTTTAATTCGCGGCTTCTAGTCGATTAATCAATTCGCAATATATATTCTCATGTTCTTCGAGACTGCGAGCATAAATAACAATGTCGTCCAAATAAACAAATACGCCTTTCCCGAGGATCCCACTAAACGTGAGGTCCATGGCTCTTTGAAATGTAGGAGGGGCGTTCCGTAGCCCGAATGGCATTTTAACGAACTCATAGCGACCACGCGGTGTAGTGAAGGCCGCTTTATGACGATCTTCAGCTAAAACTTCTATTTGATGGAATCCCGACGCTAGATCAAACTCTGAGAAATACTGTGCGCCTTGTAACTGGTCTAATATATCATTAATATTTGGTATGGGATACGCATCAGCGACTTTCTTTTCATTCATTGATCGGTAGTCGAATACTACTCTCCATTTTTTATTACCTTGACAGTCGGCTTTGGTAGGTACCACCCTCACAGGGTAATTGTATGGTGAGGTGGAGGGTATGATTACTCCCTTTTCGAGCATATCTTCAATTTGTTTCCCGATTCCCTCTTTAGTGCACTTAGGCCACCGATAACCTCGCGTATTTATAGGAAAATCGTCTATTGTAGGAATTCGATGTTGCAATATAGTAGTACACGTTAACATATTTCCCGGTACTTGAGATAAATGGGAGCTTTCTTTTAAAAGGGTTTCAATACTTTTCATCTCTTCTTCACTTAATTCGTCGAGTCTTAATAATTCTTTGATTCGATCTAGTCGATCGTGCATTACAGCTTCAGATATCGCGTAACACGATGTTTTACATATAAAAGGCGTAATTTTGCGAGAAATATTCAATATACTGAGTTTCTGTATTAAAGAAACGTCCATAAATTTGTACCACTTTGAATTATACTTCTGGGTTTCGAAAATTGTTTCTTTATGTTTATCATTCTTAATACTTTCTACTTTTGACGATTCAAGGGTACAGACGGTTTGAACATTCTTTAATGATTCACAAATTCCTACACTGGTGTTTTTATTTCATTCGATTTTCGTAGGTACGAAAGTTTCAACAAATTCTTGACAACAAAATTCTTTATCTTCTTTCATCATTACTAAATGCGATGTTTCAACACAATTGACTTTATTTTCTGCTGATATTTTGGTCTCTATCGAATTCGGATAGACAACGCTTTCTGCAATAACACCATTATTGATTTTTTTACAAGATTCTGTCCTTTCCATAGGCACAGGTTTCCTAAAAAATTCTGAATCGAGCTGCCTCAGTCCTCCATCGAGCGCTGCCCGTTTCGTCGGCACAGTCGCCCCTGTGAAGTGTAGGCGAGACTCACAATTACTACAATTTCTTTCCGTCTCTATCGAATTCGGATAGACAACGTTTTCTTTAGGTACAATTATCTTTATAGGTTCCATACAAGTGCTGTTTTCAGTTAGATTCAACGTGCAAATTTCCGTATGACTTTGGGCTTCGTGTTGCAATTTCTCAAATTCTCCTTCTATTTTTACTTTACAATTCTTCGTACACAGTTCTACAATTAACTTTAATTATTTCCATGCAATTTCTTATTTCTTCTTTTACATTGTCTAAAAAATTCAAAATATTCTCTGAAGAATTTTCCGTATCTCGGCGGGGTATTGTCTCTACCGGGAGCTCAATCTTACCCGACAGAGAGAAATCCTCTTGATCGCTTCCTTTTATATTGTCTTTATTTTTTAATTGACCCAAACCCTTAGAAAGTTCGGGATTCTTTTCCCGTTTACTTGAATCGTCACTAGGATCCTTTATTTTCGTGCTATGAATTAGTTCCTCCGATGGGACTAATTCTAGTACTGATACTTGGACTTGAACCGTATGCCTATTGCTATTATTTACGTAAATATAAGCTTTACCATTATCATTAATGACGAACCCGCTTTCTATGTTTATACCTTCACCTGCATCCAGGGAAGGCAAATAGCCTTCCCGTAAATCCAAATTTTTTACTCTCACGAAGCACTATTTGGTTGACTCTGCAGGGATAACAATAGTTTCCTGAGTTGCAAATGATATTTTTATATTCTGCATTTTCAATTGTCTTTTTTCGTATCCAATTTTCACGTGATTGCCGTCGAGGTATTCCGAACCCAATATACCAGCTACCTTTATGGGGAAGTTATTGTCTACAATATGGAAAGTAGCCAAACATCCGAAAATTTGTACGGTAATATTACCCAAAGTAAAAATTGAATTTGACGTGATTTCATTAAGTTGTAGAAGTTCTCCGCGATTTATAGAGATGTGTTCACTCACAAATTGTTTCATTAGAATGTACGGACCGGCTCCTGTATCAACCATAAGAGTGACAGGAGATATTATTTCCGATGCCGTTACCATAACCGACGGGACTTTCTCGATGCGATTGTATATTAAAGATTCCGACTACTCGCGATTGGGATTCTCGGCTGCAATAGAAATTACATGGATCAGACGCATTCTCTGCGGGATCTCCGCAGGCGTACCCGTACTCAGAAAACCGCCGCCGTTTCCCGAATTTTCGTATTCATTCTCCTTAATACGTCGGACAGGACACTCCCGTATAAAATGACCTGGTTGTTTACAATGAAAGCACTCCCTGCCCATCTCGGGAGTCTAACATTATTATTATCAAAATTCCTTCGGTTATCAAATCGATTGTTAATCAACGGTTGCGAATTATTATTGTGAAATGGACAGATATGCACTCTATGGCCTTCTTTTTTACATATCTGACATTGAATATCACTTAAATTCTGATATCGAAGATTCTGCGGTACCTGTTCTAGTGGCAAGGACATACATTGAGGGGGGGGGGGGGGGGGGTCGGAGTGAAACGTGAACATCTATTAGCCAAATGACCATAATTTTTACAAAGTTGACAAAATGCAGATATATTTCCTTGTTCTTTTCTTTCCGGAGGAAAAATTGTATAACAACGATCAGCAGTGTGTCAGTGTTTATTACAGACCTGGCATATAGTAAGTAAAGAGGCTTTGAACTTGGATTTATTGTTATTTAAAGGGGGAAAGATTTTTAAACATTTGACACATGCTCGATCCCTTATCGATATTTCCCGAATTTTGTGGACTGACAACCAATGTTTGGCTAGACCTCTGGGTCGAGCATTCTTTAGCACTGTGCCCTTTTTTTGCACAGCTGACAATACACTTCTTCGGTTGCTACCACGTATACTCCCCGCTTCGCCTCAGGTTCGTTTACCTTTGAATCCGAACTTTCCAGCCCACCACTATGCAGGGCTGCCCGTGACACTAAACGTTTTTCTGTTTGAACCGTGAGTTTAATTAATTCACCAAGATTATTGATCGGACTCAAACGTTGTTCAATTTCCGGTTTTAACCCGTGTAGAAAACATGCCGGAAGACTTTCTTTAGTGTTATTTATAAATGCGGCAGTCAAAGGATTATCTTCGCTTGCATCATAATTTTCGAGTATTAAATTTCCCAAGACTCTTACGCGATTGGAATATGCAATTACGGACTCACTTTCTCTTTGATATATGGATCCCAATTCCCCTTGGAGTTGATGCACGTTTCGCGTAGGTGCATAAATATCTTCAAGAAATTTACCCAGATCCTCTAATGTTTCAAAAGTTTGCCCCTGTATGGTGCGACGAGGTTCGCCGATTATTTTTATGCGAACTGCTCTTACTAAATTTGATTCGGCTCCTGGCCCCATTATAGCCAAGGCCTCTTTGCATCCTTGAATAAACATACCGAGTGATAAGGAATGACTGTCATAATTCGGTATGACAGCCAGGGCATCTCAAAGAGACAATGTTTGATTATTATTAACCTTTGTGGAAGGTGTATTTTGGTGATGAGTCATTAGACTTAATTAAGTTTTTATTAGAAATTTTTATTGTCGGTATTCTATTCAATGTCTTGTCTGAGCATGAGTCTTTGACCGTGAGATATGTGGAGCAACCAGGTGTAGACAAATTGTATTCCGGCAGAAGATGTAATTTTTTCAGCAAATTTTAGTTTTATATGTGAGGATTTGATAATTGACTTTAATTTTTCACGATTCAATTATTCCCTTTAGAGTTGATAATGATTTTTTGTCGACAAGGGAAGGTGATCTAGGAATGGTTCCGTTGAAGGGGGTAGATCCTCCTAATGCCGTGTAAAATATATCGCTGTTAGCTTAAGGCATTATACTAGGCGTAGCGCTAGCAACGGTCGAGGGTGTCTGTAAAGGTGTATCCGTATTTTCGGGTTCGCTTAGAGACTCGAAATTCTCCACGATACCTTCGGGTGATTTTACTGACCGACCTTCGGTCTTCGCTACGGGAGGTGGGGTATACTAACGCTAGAAGACATTCGTTGATCTCGTCGTCCGGCCTTATGACAAACCCAACTAATGACAAAGGGGTATTTGAGGACTTTGCTTTCAATGTTCCTTCAATTGATTTGTAAATTGGTTTAAATTTTCGTCGTCAGAAAATTCTCCGATCTGTAAAGGACTACGAGGGTCGATCAATAAATAGTCGGCCTTTCGTCATCTGTTGGTCGAGGAAAGAAATCAATAGCGACGTTTAGTAGTGCCATCCTTCACATGACTGTTGACAAAGTTTCAGCTCATTCCGATGTTTAGCTTGTGTTTGACAGCCATCGAAAGACAAACAACTTTTGTGTTTTTACAAAAATGGAAAAAATTGAGTATCGTGCAGTGATTCGATTTTTGTTTTTGAAAAATAAAACTAACAATGAAATTAAAGCGGAGCTAGACGAAGTTTATATGGACCTTGCACCTTCGTTATCAACCATTAAATATTGGACAGCTTAATTTAAACGCGGTCGTACGAGCATTGTTGACGATGAGCGTCCAGGTCGTCCAAATGAGGTCGTCATACCAGAAACAATTGAAAAAGTCCACGATATGGTGTTAAATGATCGAAGACTAAAAGTGCATGAGATTGCTGAGGCCACAGGCATATCATATGGCTCAGTGATTTCAATCCTGAGTGACCAGTTGGGTATGAAAAAGTTATCCGCAAGATGGGTGCCGCGTTTGCTCACTGTCGACCATAAAAGAGAACGTGTAGCTGATGGCCAAAATTCATGAATTTAAATACGAATTGCTTTCGCATCCACCGTATTCTCCAGATTTAGCCCCCTCCAACTACGTTCTGTTTCCAAACTTGAAAAAATGGCTAAGCGGAAAGAGATTTGGTTCCAGAGATGACCTCATCGCCGAAACAGAGATCTATTTTGAGGACCTTCCGAAATCGTATTATTCGGAGGGCATCAAAAAATTGGAAAATCGTTGGAGTAAGTGTATCGAGCTAAAAGGAGATTATGTTGAGAAATAAAAAGTTTTTTGTCCAAAAAAACGCGATTTTCTTTACCAAGCCGACTATTTATTGATCGACCCTCGTATATTCCGGACTATAATATTTTCCAAATTTGCTTTGTGTAATTTCAACTGTATCGGATGAACTTGTCTCGTCTTCTATATTCTTTTGGGATCGAGTGATAATAATATTGTCAGTAGTTAACTTGAGTGATTGTATGTTACTGTCTTGATCAAACTTTATTACTTTTGCTCTATGGGTGGCAGTTTCGGTTAACTTGTTGAAGTCTGAGTCCACAGTGGACACAACAGAATTCTTATTTGAACTGGTAGAGGAAATTTTTTCGGAAATTGGAGTTGGTATCTTGGGAGGTGAATTAATGGGACTATTACATGGGGACTCGGTTATAGTTTCAACTGTAAAATTATTAGGACTATCCTTTAGGAGCTTTTTTCTTCTTTCCTCAGGATACTCGTGGATTATAGACTCATCAATTCTTAGCTTTGTACGAGTTGTCTTCATTTATGATTTATCTTATACAAGTATAATTTTTGGTATACCGCATCAAAGAGACATGTAACAATACATAGGAATATTATTAAGGTAAAAATTGGGCAGGAGAAGAGAATAGGGATAACTTTCTTTTTATTACTTGTAACAAAGAAGAATTATAGACCTTTATTCTTTTTATTTCATTTCAAAATTTTCTTGAGGTGAAAGCAAATGTGGTTTTTCCTTGAGGAGGATAATTTCGTGTTTATTCAACGATTCGATCTTAGTAATTTGAGGTTTTAAGAATGTCACAAACGGATGATATCGTATCCCAAGTCTTGAATGATCTTGGTAATCAGCAAGTAAGTCTAGGATTTTTTTTGCTCAGCTGCTCCAATTTCTTTGAGTTGATATATTTGGTCATTATCAGGTATTTCGGGGCGGGCAATTTGAAATTCCCGACTGCTGTCTGTTTTATATGCAGTCAAACTTACTTGATGTGATGTTCCAACTTCTGGGTGGTTTTAACACTCCGCTACTTCTTTACCTAAAGGTCCCTGGAACCCTATTATTTTTTCTTTGTTAAGGAAAATACCTTCGTTATCTTTTGTAGACTTGATGCTAGAGACTCCAACATTTTGCTTGCTATACGACTCACTCGCTGTTACAGTTAAAGGACAATTTGTTTTACTAGAATTTAGATTTATATTCCTTTCTTGCCTCGAGTAGCCGTTACGTTCTGCAATTGTGTCGTCGGAATAGTTCTTATGTTCTGTTTTTTTCCTTACTTTGAGAGGGATAGTTTTATTATCGTTTTCTAATTCAATACCAAAGATTCTAGGATTTAGCTCGTTATACGAATTGCATGCAATTATTCGAACTTGGTACTGTTCTTTTAAGACTCGTCGTCTTAATTTCTGTGCTTGAATTTTCCTTCCTGCGCTACGGGTTTTCGGCATGGATGAATGAATCGGGTCTATAGTGGTAGAGTAATTGTCAAAGTAAGTAAGTAGTACGTGTAGTTATGTCTGCCTTGTTTGTATGATGGGTTTCGTGAGTGAGCCTTGCTAGCTCTTAATCTCACTTACGCGAGGAGCTAAAACATAGGATTTCTCTCACTAGTGTAATGTGTTTCGTGAGCGGGCAAATCTGGTTGCCCAAACGTCTCTTGTGATGATTGTGTTGTTAGGAGCGGGTCCGATAATATAAGTGGGATGTGAATTAGGTGGGCCGATTTGATGACTCTGATTCTTGGTCGATGCAGTAGCTATTAACTGAGGTCGTACTTCTTCGGGAACAAATGAGTACGTTAGGTTCAAGAAACACTAGAGGCTATTTGTTGTACTAATATATTCAGAATTGTATGTCCACTGCTTTAACACATGGTAGGTTGACAATACATATATAAATGAGAGTACAAGAAAGTTAATATTACGGAGCGAATCGTATAGAAAAAACACAAGAAGTTTGATGGTTGCTTGGTTAAAACAAATATAATATTACTCTCTATAGTTTGTGACATAGTGGCATATCCTGGAAGATAAAGAAATAAAAAACAAATCAGTACAAACAAAAATCATTTATTTTTTTTTAAAGATAACTAAAATACAAAAATTAGGTAGAAGAAGACACGGTAGATTCTCGGAAGCACAGCTGTGGTGAGTCACAGCGAAACGTCACATATCCGGAATGTTCCCTTAGTGCCGAAAAACAGCGGGTCAGCGACCAGCTGACCTCGCTCGAGCGGTGAGGGGAACGGCAGAGCACGGTGGCGGTGAACCTTAAACAGACAAAATCACATGAGATATTGTAATAAGAGGAGTTAAAATAAGAGAGTGGGAAAGGATGGAAGAACGTATTGTTACGTCCAGGTAACAAACACTTTATTTAATTGCCCTGTTTTTGACCTTAGCTACAGCAATTGGTCAGGGATCCGGGCTAACGATTTGATGAATAATTTTGGTTGTTAACTTGTTCTATTTTTGAATAAAAGTTAAATCGCGGATCTGTTGTGGGAATGAATTTAGGCTTTAAACATTTAATCAGGTAGTCTATTTTAATTAATTCGTATTTAAGGTGGGTGTTGCACGTTAAGTTAATGGATTCTGAATACTCGTTGGTAAAATAAGCTTCCTGTCCGGGCTTTGAATACCCCTGGTATTGGGCCTGGAGTTTCCTTAACGCAGCTTTGCGCCCTCCACGCTTCTGCTTTCCCATGAGTTAGTCAGATACCACGGGGAGGAATATAAACGTAGAGTGCGCGGTGGTCCGCGTTACTCCTTGCTCGGAATGGATTTTAGGAAATGTGAGAGTCCGCAGTGGTCCGCGTTACTCCCGAGGTTAGGTATTGGAATGGTGAGTCCGCAGTGGTCCGCGTTACTCGCCGAGGAGTGAGATCGGAATGGTGAGTCCGCAGTGGTCCGCGTTACTCGCCGAGGTTTAGGGGTTGGAGTGGTGAGTCCGCAGTGGTCCGCGTTACTCGCCGAGGTTTAGGGGTTGGAGTGGTGAGTCCGCAGTGGTCCGCGTTACTCGCCAAGGTTTAGGGGTTGGAGTGGTGAGTCCGCAGTGGTCCGCGTTACTCGCCGAGGTTTAGGGGTTTGGAGTGGTTATTACTAAAAATATACAAGGATTTCTCCTTACTCACTATTACTTTGACACTGGCTAAAAGAGTTTTAATGGTGTTGAAGATTTGGAGAGAACTGTCTGAAAAGGGCCACATTCCGGCCCTTTTATACTGTGTCGATGCTCCTTCCAGTGCTATTCCCAGGGGTTGGAGAGAGCGAGTTCCTCTGGCCTAATTGGTTAGGAACTCTCCGTCTCCCACACTCCTGGTGCCTTACAAGGAGTCTGCCCTTACAATATTTCTTATCTAATGTAGTGATAGGGGCTGGAGAGGGCAAGATCCTGGTGCTGGTTGGCTAGGTCTTGCCATCTCCCACGCACCCGATGTAGTAGAGAGATTTTATTCCTTATCTTAAACAAGCGAGGGGCCCGTTTTCCCGTTTTATTGTCTTGAGCCCCCACTGCAGGGGCTCTGGCTGAGCCACGCAGTGACGTCAAGAGTATTGCATATTCGGGGACGTAACACCTCCCCACTGAGATCAAATGTCGGCGTAGAGAAATGTTATGAAGGTGACATTTGATAGAAAGTTTATATAAAGCAAGTAGGATGTTTTAGTTAATTTAAATTTGGTAATCAGTTACGTATTTTGGATTAAATCTAAGAGGGTTACATAAATATCTTGTTTCATTACAAGTGCATCTCGAACGTTTTTCGACGTAGCTGATCTTGTAGACTGTTTACCTCCTTAATGAAAAGTTCCTGATGGTTTGCTCTGTTGTTGGCTGGTCCTCGTCTCGGGTGGTCGGTACATGGATTTCAGTGAGTTCTTGCGATTCCGCAATGTCCTTTGCTCCAGTTGGGTTTTTATTTGCGTCTCTCCTCAAATGTAGAAGGAGATGCGTGACTGAATCCCAGATGGCTCCAAGTAGAAATAAAGACCATCCGTATACAGTATGTAGCGCATAACCATGAATGATTGTATCCACGATGAGTTTGATTGTTCTGATTAGAACTATTATCCCGATGATCCCAGCACTCGCGGTTCCGAAGAATACGAATCGGCCCCACATGTTATTCCATACGGAATCAACGAGGTCTTGTAGTCCGTCTGTACCCAACATATTAGAAAATGCTAGGCCCTGAGACTGAATTGGTTGTCCAGAAACTCCTCGGGCGATCGTATTCAAAACAGCAGGTTTTTCGATAGGGAACATGATATGGTCCCTGAGTTTATCGAGATCCTCCTTTGTATATATTCCGCTTGTTGCCAAGGATGCTGGGCTGGTGTACTTCCAAGTAGGTTTGGTCATTGGCTTGATGACTGTTGGTGGCAAACTCTGTATTGGTCCAGGTAACATTTTATACCAAGAGTCGGCCAGGAGATACTGCGTCGGAAGTAAAGCGTCACAGGTTATTTCCGCTCCTGTTTGCATGATAATATGTGTTCGTGGTGACAGAAATAAGTCCTGATTCCCTCTGGACACTGGTAGTTGATGATAACAATTTCCAGTTCGCCGTATCGTAACGTCGACTGGGATACACTTGATAATGTGAACGACTTCACCCGCGACTACTGCCATGTATCCAGGTCCCTTCATCAGGTGGTAGGCGAATTCGTCAGGTGACTGGGTTGCGATGACGAGAGCATTCCTCAGTACTTGTTGTTCGAGGTTGCATCGTTGGGTCAAAACGTCGAGATACAATTGATTGATTTGATTTCGAATATGTTTTTCGACAAAAATAAATTTTGAGTTCATATACGCAAATATATCTAGATTCTCTACAACTATTGGACTGGGCTTTGCGAATGTTTCTCCTTTTCTAGTTTCGAATATAAGTAATTTCGGATGTTCTGTGCGTATTAACGTGTAACCGCACAACAATTTTTCTGATTTCTTTGTTAATGCGAACGTTGTATCTTGAGTTGAAAGAGTATAGACCGTTTGGGAATAGGTGTGACCTACATCTTTTATTCTTTTCGCTATTCCTTCGTACAGTACATTGTACCTATTGAATTTGCAACTGTCGTCTGGTAATGAATCCCAAAAGGTCTGTCCTCCTTCGAGATCTATGCAGTTTTGTTCCGTAAATAGGCACGTCGTTCCAGATTTTAGATTAATTCTATTTGCGTTTAAATTTACGGTGGCTTCATACTCTACTAGAGTGATTTTAACCGTGCCTTGCACTACTACATCGTCCCAGCTTCCGTACGGATCGGAATACTGTGACCTGTGACAAGATCCGTCGTTTTTTACTGATCCTGCTAAAGTTATACTACGAGTCGCCGTTTGGTTTTTGCGTACATCAGTAATGAGAGCATTCCCAATTCTAAGTATTCCTGAGATGTGTAATTGTTGACAGGCGTCCCGTGACAAATCTGATAAATATTCTAACTGCCCATGTGCCACTATTGACACATGCGAACTCATTCCGCAATAATAAATGATTCGATGTATTTCTACCTTACATTGGATAACCTTGTTGTGTGTAAATTCGTTTAATTGTAGTAATTGAATATAGATCAGGTCTGCGATGATTTCAGGTTCGGCTATATCGCACTGGCCCACATCTATTAGTGATACAGTAGTGATATTTAAATTTGACGATCCGCAGTCGTATCCGATAATCGCGGATGTTTGCACTACTGTCCATAATAACAATGTTAGGCTCAACATGCCCATAATTATTTTTAAAATAGTAACAGTTTTATTTATTAACTAGTTCGAGTGTATGGCCACGTAATTAATTGTTCAATCTTTTTCTTTCGCCTTTTCCGTTCGTTGGAATGTGTTTTTTTTTTTTTTTTTTTTTTTGCTGAAAATAAAAGAATTAAATGGTATATATTTTTTGTATTATTGAATTTACTGATGGTTTTTATGGTGTGATATAAGAGAGACGTAATCTATTAATATTTACAACTCGAGATTTGTTTTTAATTTGAATTTTGATATTTCCTTTTGGTCTTGTCTCTAGAACCTCATGAGGGCCAGTATAATGGTCCTCTAATTTTCCAGGTTTGGGCCCTTTTTGGAGAAACACGAAATCACCAATCTTTAAAGTCTGAGGTTTGATTTTTTTATCATAAAATCCCTTGGATTTTATTTTGGCACTTATTAAGTTGTCTCGAGCTAGATTTTGAAGTTCATGTAAACGAGTTACTAAATTTGTGAGATAATCATCGTACGTGGTCTCGAATTCGTCAACTAGGGGATCGCTGGATGGGATTCTTGCTAGTTTCCCGAAAATTAATTCGAATGGAGTGTGTCTAGTTCCCTCATGGGTGCTTGTGTTATATGAGAAAGTAGCAAGTTCCAACCAATCATCCCATTCCTGTTCCCGATTTGCAAATTGTTTCAAATATTCCCCCAGGACATGATGGGATCTTTCAATGGAACCATTGGATTGAGGATGAAATGCTGTAGTTCTGAATTGCTGGATTTTGAATTGTTTTGCAAGACTTTTCAATACCTTGCTGAGAAAATTGCTACCTTGATCGGTAAGGACAGATCTTGGCGCTCCAAAAATGCAAATAAATCTTTTTACCAAGGCATTGCCTATCGTGACTGCTGTTGCGTTCGGTAGAGCGATTGCCAATGAATACTTTGTTAGTTGGTCTTGGATTGTCAGTATGTATTCGTTATTATCTTTCGTTCTGGCTAGAGGCCCTACAATATCCATAGCAACCTTGTCGAATGCCGATTTAGGCGTATCTGTAATTATCATTGGATTTTTGTTTTTCACTCGTACTAATTTTTTTAATTGACACGCTAAACAATTTCTTATAAATTGTTGTATATCTAACTTCATGTTTTCCCAACAATAACGCTGCCTGATCCTACTATAAGTTTTTGAAACTCCTTTGTGTCCACCAATAGCAGAGGAGTGCATTCCTTAAATTACGTCGTTACGTTTTGATGGCTCTACATGTTGAATTGTTCCGGTACAAATAATTATTTTAGTCGTTGTCAACTCACTGTTCTCACATAAAATTCGTCGAATTATTTTCCAGTTTATAGTCTCTATTTCGTTCGTTTTGGCAATACTGATTGTCTTTATCTCTTTATTATTTAAGATTTCTACTAGACTCCGCAATGTTTTTTCTATGTCAGCCATAACGATTGATAGTCCCTCTTTGAACCTACTTATCGGCAACCCGATATGGATTTTATTTTTGTGGCCTTTTGCTTGGGCGACTCCTAATTTTACATTTTCGAATTTTGGAAAATCGTCTCGTTCCTTTAACTGTGACGATCCTACATCGCGTGGTTCTCCGGTTTCTGAGATAAAATACGCATAATTATCCCTTCTCATGAATAATTGGTCCTTGGATTCTAATATATTACGCGGATATCGAATTTTCCCTACTGCGTTGTGCTCGTTGATTCCTATTGCCTCTGTTCCTCCTCCTTCATCTTCTTCCTCCTGTCCCTGTTTTTCGTCATTGCTACAATCGTTCACGAATTCTGAATCACTTGATTCATTTCTTATTTCGTCGTAACTTGTCTGTACTGCTTGTTGAGTTTGTTTTGAGCGATTGTTTTTATCTGTGAATTCTTTATTTTTATATTTGGCTTTAGTTTTGATAGCTGCATCGACCTGATCGTCTAGCTCATCTCGCAACCTCCGGGGTTCCCTTCTATTTCGCATACCTTTTCTTAATCGTAATTCGCTTTCTTTGGATTTTGGTTCTTCGTGAATGTCAGCTTGCGTAACTATTTTGTTTGTTAAATTTTCGTTATTTTGAATGGCATGAACATTTAATTCTACTGGATTGCGTGATAAAGCGTCCGCATTTACGTTCATTTTTCCTGCTTCGTAGATTATATCATACTCGTGATCCCTTAATTAGAATCTCCATTTCGTTACTCGAGAGGTTGGATCTTTAGAATTTTTGAACCAAACTAGTGGCTTATGGTCAGTGATTATTGTAAATTTTCTCCCGTAAATATATGGATGAAATTGTTTAACGGCGTAAATTATAGCTAAAGCTTCTTTTTCATAGACCTCATAATTTTTTTCTGCACCATTTAAAGTTCTTGAAATATAGGCAATTGGTAAATCTTTTCCTATTTCACCTTGGGATAATATGCCTCCGATCGCATATCCCGATGCATCTGTTGTAATTAGAAATGGTTTGGTAAAATCTGGATGTTTCAGTATCGGTTCTTTGCATAGAATTTCTCTTAGTTTTTCAAAAGCTGAGCGCTCCCTTTCTCCCCACAAGAATAAGGTATCCTTCTTTAACAGGTTCGTTATCGGTTTGGCGATTTTAGAGTATCCTTTTACAAATCTACGATAGTATCCGGTTAACCCTAAGAATTGTCGCACTCCCTTAACGTTTCTGGGAGCTGGATACCTTTTTACTGCCTCGATTTTCTTTGGGTCTGGTTTTATTCCTTCTTCTGTTATTAAATGCCCTAAATAAGTGACCTCTTTGCGCAAGAATTCGCATTTATCCGGTTGTAATTTGAGATTAGATTGTTTCAGACGGGTTATTAATTTTTTTAATTTAATTTGGTGTTCTCGCAACGACGATGCATAAATAACAATATCGTCTAGATAAACGAACAACTCTATCCCTTGTAACCCGCTTAAAACTCGATCCATTAATCTTTGGAAAGTCGCTGGAGCATTTTTTAAACCGAAGGGCATTCGAGAAAACTCATAATGCCCAAAGGGTGTTGAAAAAGCTGTTTTGTGGGAATCTTCTGGTTTTACGTTAATTTGGTGGAACCCAGATGCAAGATCGAATACTGAGAAATATTTAGCTCCACCCAGTTGATCTAAAATGTCTGTGATATTTGGTAAAGGATATGAATCCCCAATTGTTTTTTCGTTGAGTTCGCGAAAATCGAGTACCATCCTCCAACGTTTATTACCTTTCGAGTCTGGTTTCTTTGGAACAATCCATACAGGACTGTTATATGGCGACTGGGAGGTTTTAATTATGCCTCCGTCATACAATTCTTTTACTTGTCACGTGATTTCATCCTTATGGATTTGTGGATAGCGATATTGACGAGTATTTATTGGATGCTCGTCGACTGTAGTTATGGGGTGTTCTAAACGTGTAGTAGCCCCTAGTTTTTCTCCCGGAATATAAAATAGTTCCGCACTTTCTTCTAATAATTCATCTGTGCTCTCTATTTCCTCGGAATTTAAGTGTTCGAGGCGTAATAGGTTTTTAATTTTTTGTACACGGTTTGCCTGTTCTGCATTTTTTGCGATTGTCAGGCAGAGCGTGCTTGATTTAGAGGAGTTTGTAGAGTTTGATACACGGTTTCCCTGTTCGGTATTTTCCGAGTTTTTCAGGCAGAGCATGCTTGATTTAGAGGAGTTTGTAGAGTTTGATACACGGTTTTCCTGTTCGGTATTTTCTGAGTTTTTCAGGCAGAGCGTGCTTGATTTAAAGGAGTTTGTAGAGTTTGATACACGGTTTTCCTGTTCGGTGTTTTCCGAGTTTTTCAGGCGGAGCGTGCTTGATTTAGAGGAGTTTGTAGAGTTTGATACACGGTTTTCCTGTTCGGTGTTTTCCGAGTTTTTCAGGCAGAGCGTGCTTGATTTAGAGGAGTTTGTAGAATTTGATACACGGTTTTCCTGTTCGGTGTTTTCCGAGTTTTTCAGGCAGAGCGTGCTTGATTTAGAGGAGTTTGTAGAGTTTGATACACGGTTTTCCTGTTCGGTGTTTTCCGAGTTTTTCAGGCAGAGCGTGCTTGATTTAGAAGAGTTTGTAGAGTTTGTAGATTTTGTTGAGTTTGTTGATTTAGAGGTTTTTGTAGAGTTAGTATTCTTATTCTCTTCAAATTCCTGAAGAGTTAGAGTAGGAACTTCGACTTCAATATCTTCTTCTCTCGTATTATAGATTTTGGTGTACGCGATGCCTTGTGTGTTCGTGACGAGTGCTCTACCAAAATAAATGTCTTCTCCGATTTTTAGTTTTGGTAGATAACCTTCCGGAATTTCTTCGTTTTTTACTCTTATGTAAAATGTTGAAATAGATCGCGCTGGAATTGTTACTATTTCCGGACTTGAAAATCTAATTTTGTTATCCCTCCAACACAGACTGTGTTCTTTGTAATCAATCGTGGCCTTGTATTTTTGAAAGAAATCGTTACCCAATATCCCAGCTTGTTCAATCGGAAAATTATTTGCAACAATATGGAACACGACTGGACATCCTAAGATGTCTACTGAGAAAGACCCTAGGGTTTCTACGAGGTTCACCGTTATTCCATGCAACTCCAATATATCTAGCTAATCTATTTGAGACCCTGACCGGACATACGTTTTTTTTACAAGATTTGGTTCAGAACCAGAATCGACCATTAATTCCACGGGGGAATTTACAATTGATGACTCTATCTGTATTGTTGGGGGTCGGCAACGTCGTCTTAAATTGACGTGTGCTATTCGGAGTCGTCTGTGTGTATGTTTTGAGTTACTAGTAATGTTTTGTGTGGGGCATGTTTTTGTTGCGTCTCCGGGGTTGCCCCGATCCTCTGGAGACTGCTTGAGTTTCCCTGGTTACGCATTTTATTATTATATTCGCGTTTCCTACACTCTTCTATACTGTGTCCCTCTTTTTTACAGTATCGGCATGACTTATCGTTATTATTTTTTTTATTAGGAAGGTTTATGTTCGGTATTAGGCTAGACTGATTACGAGTGTTCGTCGAGGGTCCGGCGCCCTGATGCCTATACCAACAGGTGGTGGCAGTATGTCCGGGCCGCTCGCATATCTGGCATACCGTGGGCCCCCTCGACACTGATCCTACCGTTCCGTAGCGGGGTGCAGCCTTATCTCTGGGTTGCGTTTTACGCAGATCTTTGATTGCCGTCTGTTTCCTGTCAATATTTAACGCGTCTGTCCCGGCGTCTGTGAGGGTCTCGTACGTCCTTTTCATTCGTATCTGTATGTCTGGTTTAAGACCGTCTAGGAAACTCTCAATGCACTCGCTTTCTGTTGAAGCTCCGTCTGCGTCTGACAAAACTCCGTCGTTATTGCTTTTATATGCCTCGAGGATATGGTTCCCTATTTCTCGAACCCGATTTATATATTTTATTATATTTTCATTTTCTAACTGGATCACACTTCCTAACTCGCGACGCACTTGATTTACGGTCCTAGCAGGTGAATATAGACTCTTTAAAAATTTTGTTAATGCGTTAAGTGTTTCGAATTTATTACCCTGAATTGATCTCTTAGCCTCCCCTATAATTTTTGTCCTAATTAATTTAACTAAGTTTATTTCGGCGTTCGAGGGAAGCATTACCAGTGCTTCCTCGCAGCTTTCTATGAATTGATTTACGGGAATGTTTTCCCCGTCGAATTCTAAAACCACTTCGACTGCATCTTTAAGAGATACAATTTGTGAATTTCCCAAAGGCATTTCGTCGGCTAATTGTGAATCGGCTGGGCTTAAGGATTGGGTGTTCGTGGTTCCTGACTCGTTACTCGTTTGTGGGGTTTCGGTAACTGTTTTTTTATTTGGAGTATGCTCAATTGGCATTTTCTTTTTCAAATCGTTATTACAATCCCACCGCTGTCACCAAAAATAGGTATGTTACGTCCAGGTAACAAACACTTTATTTAATTGCCCTGTTTTTGACCTTAGCTACAGCTAATTGGTCAGGGATCCGGGCTAACGATTTGATGAATAATTTTGGTTGTTAACTTGTTCTATTTTTGAATGAAAGTTAAATCGCGGATCTGTTGTGGGAATGAATTTAGGCTTTAAACATTTAATCAGGTAGTCTATTTTAATTAATTCGTATTTAAGGTGGGTGTTGCACGTTAAGTTAATGGATTCTAAATACTCGTTGGTAAAATAAGCTTCCTGTCCGGGCTTTGAATACCCCTGGTATTGGGCCTGGAGTTTCCTTAACGCAGCTGTGCGCCCTCCACGCTTCTGCTTTCCCATGAGTTAGTCAGATACTACGGGGAGGAATATAAACGTAGAGTGCGCGGTGGTCCGCGTTACTCCTTGCTCGGAATGGATTTTTAGGAAATGTGAGAGTCCGCAGTGGTCCGCGTTACTCCCGAGGTTAGGTATTGGAATGGTGAGTCCGCAGTGGTCCGCGTTACTCGCCGAGTAGTGAGATCGGAATGGTGAGTCCGCAGTGGTCCGCGTTACTCGCCGAGGTTTAGGGGTTGGAGTGGTGAGTCCGCAGTGGTCCGCGTTACTCGCCGAGGTTTAGGGGTTTGGAGTGGTGAGTCCGCAGTGGTCCGCGTTACTCGCCGCGGTTTAAAGGTTGGAATGGTGATTACTAAAAATATACAAGGATTTCTCCTTACTCACTATTACTTTGACACTGGCTAAAAGAGTTTTAATGGTGTTGAAGATTTGGAGAGAACTGACTGAAAAGGGCCACATTCCGGCCCTTTTATACTGTGTCGATGCTCCTTCCAGTGCTATTCCCAGGGGTTGGAGAGGGCGAGTTCCTCTGGCCTAATTGGTTAGGAACTCTCCGTCTCCCACACTCCTGGTGCCTTACAAGGAGTCTGCCCTTACAATATTTCTTATCTAATGTAGTGATAGGGGCTGGAGAGGGCAAGATCCTGGTGCTGGTTGGCTAGGTCTTGCCATCTCCCACGCACCCGATGTAGTAGAGAGATTTTATTTCTTATCTTAAACAAGCGAGGGGCCCGTTTTCCCGTTTTCTTGTCTTGAGCCCCCACTGCAGGGGCTCTGGCTGAGCCACGCAGTGACGTCAAGAGTATTGCATATTCGGGGACGTAACAGTATATAAAGCAGCTTCGAACAGAGAGAGGGCTCTTATTCGTTTGAACTGTCGACCAAGCAGGAACTCGCTGGTGTGCAAAAGTAAAAATTCAAAGATACCAAGAATTTTAGATAAAATCTAAGGATTTTAATAAGCAAAGGGCGTGATTTGGCTCATTAAATTTGTTGGAACTTTAAAAGAAAAGAAAAAAAGAATTCCAGTGAAAGTTAGTGGAGGGACTGAGGAAAGATTATTAGTGAAATATAACAGAATCGGACCGCGCAAAATAAGAAAATATTATTAAAAAAATATTTAACCACATGAATAGAGTTAGTTTAGGAAAGTTAAAAAAAAAGCATACAAAAGTTTAGGTTGAATAATTAGCAATAAGTCGGAATAGTTTGTAAGAGGAATTGTCAGCGCAGCGCATCGATGAAAGGGAAAGACTTGGTTTACGCACCAAGAGGCTTCTTAATAAATAATAAAAATAAACACAAAGGCAGGGTACAGTAGACTTAAAATAGGTAATAAGTCACCACACCAAGAAGTCAGAGACTCTTGTAGTAGAATTGTGGAAAAAAGGTAGGAAAATTAATTAACAATAGGAATTAGGAGGTCACCAACAAACCAGATCCAGAAAAAGTTGATTTAGAATTTTAGGACCAATAGAAAAATAATTAGGAGGTAATTAAATCTACTAGCCTTGTCGAGCGCGTCGGATGGGAACGACACCAGCCAACAAGACACCAAGGATAAGAAAAAGATAAAATGAAAGATCAACTCACCAATATAGAAGCACTGCGGGAACGTTTATGACCAGCACCGAAGATTGTTGGAGAAATCCGTCAAATGAATGGTAAATAATTAAAATCACGGAAAATGGTAAATAATTAAAATCACGGAAAATAGAGACATTGTAACTGTCATATTCCACAACATAAAGAACATCACTCGCGAACTAAGAGCATTATTACCACTATTGTGCCGTGGAATATTCCACTCCGTATTTCACATATTCGAGAATATTCCATAGCAAAGAAACATTGGAATTCGTTCAAGACAGGAAACGAAGTCCAATGCCCGATCGTACGATCGACACCAGGAACGCCGACGCAGCATGAGGCGACTCGCTTGGCGTTCGACGATAGGCTAACGCTAAAATTGCAAACTAAAGGATTTTCGTGAAGACAGTTAGCAACTGCTTTACGAAAAGACAGAATTAATTTCGACTTAACAGAGAACGGTTGGTTCCTCGTGAAATTCTCAGAACAACGCGTAATTGTACTTTCTTACTTTGACTTTTAAATAGACAACGGAAAGTTACCGTTGCCTATAATAAATACGTCCTTTTACATAAATTCGTGTTTTCATCGATAACTCGAGATCCATCTCCTTATCGGCAAACGATCCCAAAAATAATAACTTTTTAATATTACACCGGATACCGAATAATCTAATTACCCGGTACCGGCATAACACCACGAAAAAACACACTTGAGATTCACGGGAACGGCACGGACACTACAAACAAAGAGCCCGAACGCGAAACAACTCGAAAATCAAATTATTTCAAATAATTGGGCAACAACGCGGACACGGACATAGACCCTGCGTTTGTATCAGCTGACCGACGCGCCAGCAACAGCTCGTCAAGCCGAGCAGACCGCGCAGCAGCAGCCAGGAGGACGAGGATCGAGACGGACGAGCTCGATTCTGCCTAGTTGGGACGTTCACCGCCAATCCAGAGAGCACATAAGTAGAACTCTGATATGATCGCGGATAAAGAAGAACAAGGAATCTTCATATTTATCTTACGTCGCAAATTAATTGTACGGCCAACGGCGCCAAAAAGCCGAACACTGCATATTTTTACATTAATTATTGAGTAAAACCTACTTATACCTCCTACAGAAGTCTATAACTAATTATCTTCGTGTTCAAGCCCGGATTGATCCCCTCGGAAGACGAAAAATTAATGTTAACGTAAAAATACCGTTACAAGTTAATATCCGGGGAAGCTATTTTCCTTGTAGTTCTTCTCACGTACGTTTTAGCGATTATTCTTTCTCGCTGTTTTATTCGTTCTAAACCGAGTTGACTTAAGAAAATTTCTTGCGTGACTTGTTCAATGAGTTCTTGCGCGAGAACCTCGATTTCCTTTGTACGCACTTGAAGTTCCACTAATTTTTCCAGTCGTCTCATGCATCTGTCAAGGAAAGATAGTTTGGTGTCCCCCTCCGATTTTGATGAAACTCACGTATGTTGTAGAGCATCGAAAACTAAAAGACACGTATTTTTTTTATCGGCGGAAAAACATTTCTAAGGGGTGAAATCGCCCTTCAAAATTAGCATATCGAAGGGTGATTATGCAGTTTCACCCAGAAGGCGTCAATCGATTTTAATGAAACAAAAACCAAAATACTCCTCATTGAAGACAAACAAAATTCCACGTGAAGCTGAAGAAATTCATTTGCAGGGGTGAACAACCCCCTAATTTTTTAATTTTCCACCCTACACAAAAACTAACCAACCAAATTGAACAGCACATATACCATTTGGAAGCGCAAGTTAAAATAAAGATGACGTATTTTTGCACATTCACAGGAAAATGAATTTACCGGGGTAAACTACCCCTTATCCATTAGTACGTATATTTGTGCGTACATTCTTGTTTCTCGTTATTTAAATGTCCGAATTGATTCAAAACATTCCTCTTAGCCGAAGTCAACGGGGGGCACTTCAGATGATGCTTTGTTTATTATTAAGGGCGTGACCGGCTGTTACTTACAATTAGAATGGTCCATTCACGAGTTTCGCGTTATTTACTGAAAAAAATAGCTTGTTCAAATACAGAATAATGGGGAATGTCGCTGGGGTTAAGTGGTTGTATGGCATATATGTATGGCTGTATTTCGAAACAGCGGCAAGCAGCTGAGGACATAGGCGAGAAATAACAAATACCCGGTTTTGGCAAGCGCATTTATTCGACTGTCATCCTTTTTACGTCCCGTGTTATCGCTCTCCCCACTCTCCATTCTCTCACATTTATTCTTATCGCCTTGCGCATCTACATAGACCATAGTATATAATATAATTTATCATTCCTTTTACAATTCATCAACGTGCACATTACTGTCATAATTTGCAGCAATCATGGTTCGTAAATCGTGCAGAAATAATACTCTTCAAAAAAATGTTGCAAGCATAAAGACTTCTTGCACCATGAGCATCCGATGATGGCCACATTATTACAACCTAGTACTTCACAGTGTGCTTGAGACGATTGACCGAAACCAAAACTCACTGGATTGTCGAACTCGTTTGGCTTATCGGTTATAAAGGGTGATTTTTTAAGAGCTTGAGAACTTTTTTTTAAAAAAAAACGCATAAAATTTGCAAAATCTCATCGGTTCTTTATTTGAAACGTTAGATTGGTCCATGACATTTACTTTTTGAAGATAATTTCATTTAAATGTTGACCGCGGCTGCGTCTTAGGTGGTCCATTCGGAAAGTCCGCTTTTTTATCGACAAATTTTGTTCAGCGATGAGGCTCATTTCTGGTTGAATGGCTACGTAAATAGGCAAAATTGCCGCATTTGGAGTGAAGAGCAACCAGAAGCCGTTCAAGAACTGCCCATGCATCCCGAAAAATGCACTGTTTGGTGTGGTTTGTACGCTGGTGGAATCATTGGACCGTATTTTTTCAAAGATGCTGTTGGACGCAACGTTACGGTGAATGGCGATCGCTATCGTTCGATGCTAACAAACTTTTTGTTGCCAAAAATGGAAGAACTGAACTTAGTTGACATGTGGTTTCAACAAGATGGCGCTACATGCCACACAGCTCGCGATTCTATGGCCATTTTGAGCGAAAACTTCGGAGAACAATTCATCTCAAGAAATGGCCCGGTAAGTTGGCCACCAAGATCATGCGATTTGACGCCTTTAGACTATTTTTTGTGGGGCTACGTCAAGTCTAAAGTCTACAGAAATAAGCCAGCAACTATTCCAGTTTTGGAAGACAACATTTCCGAAGAAATTCGGGCTATTCCGGCCGAAATGCTCGAAAAAGTTGCCCAAAATTGGACTTTCCGAATGGACCACCTAAGACGCAGCCGCGGTCAACATTTAAATGAAATTATCTTCAAAAAGTAAATGTCATGGACCAATCTAACGTTTCAAATAAAGAACCGATGAGATTTTGCAAATTTTATGCGTTTTTTTTTAAAAAAAAGTTCTCAAGCTCTTAAAAAATCACCCTTTATAATTACTTTTGAACCATGCATATTTGAAAAGATTTGTATATCTGGGTGATGAAAGTTGATTGTGTGCGAGCGATTGCAGTTTGATTATGTTGTTTCTCAAGTGTAAATTAATATCAGAATTAAGTAATAATACACTGTCGGAAAAATGTCGTACAAAATTTTTCCATATTCGGAAACCAAAAACGTCGAGTGGTTGGATTTTCCCTATGGTGCCTTTAGGTATTATCTTTGTGATTGTTTTTTTGCCCCGAGGTGTTGCATTTTGAACAACTTCTGGGCAGTGTCCACTCCACGAGTCTATCAACAATACGCTGTCACGGCCGGTATTGGGGAAGAATACTTTTTCCAACCAAACTTTGAAGTGCTCTATACATAGGATGATATTGGTTATCGATATAGTATAATTTATCATATGTTCAATATTTTCTGGCAATCATTTTTGTCCACACCCGAAGTAATTTTTCCGGATTTCGTTGCTGTTAAAAATACGTTTTCTGGCCTGAATAAATTTTTTTATACGATTAGGCCGAACTCACCCTTTTCCTCTTTTAGAACGATAAAAAGGGGTGACAGTATTTTTCCATCTGCATTTATGGTTGGCTGGATAGTGTAGCTATGAGTTGTAGATGATACGGATTGTACTACACATTGCACTTGTTTAGTTCCTTCAGCCGTCAGAGTCCTGCCAGAGTGGATTTCTAGTTGAAAACCGCTCTGATCTGAATTATATATGTTTTCCGGTCCATATTTTTGAATATATGGTTTAATTTCATTCACGAAGTTTTCTGCATTCATCCTTAAAACTGGTTCGTCTGCTATAGTCTTTCGTGTTACGAATTTATTAATTTTCCTGGACACAATACGATGTGATTTCTTGAGCTTCCGAAGCCAATCACGAGAAGCTTTAAAACGAATGTCTTCGTGACCTATCTCTTTTTGAGCTTGTAGAGTCCACTTTTGAAGGTCGATATCATGAACAATGAAATCAGCATCTACTGCGGCATGTATGTTTTTCAAAGTATATTTAGAGATTTGAGCTAATTTCTCCTTGTAGGTCCCACCTTTGTTCATTTGATTTGCCCAGCGTTTTAATTGTCGTACAGATTTGACTTTTTTGAATTTCTGACTGACGGTATCGACACTGTAATTTTTCTTCTTACCGGATGTCCAGTATTCGATTGCTTTGCGTTTGTAATCGTAGCTTATGTCTTCTTCGTCTTTAGAACAAGTATCAGAATCCACTGGACCTTCATCATGTTGCCAAAGAGTGTCCTCGACAGGGTTAACATCATGTTGCTTGAATGGCTCTTGAAAATCTAGCGATTGTTCCTCGATAATTTCAACTCCGTTATAATCGTCCATGCAGTCGACCAGAACTTTTTCGAAATTCTGCTTTACCTCGATTTCTGCATTGTTAATCGGAGTTTCGAGAATATTCATAGCTTCAAATGTAGCCAAAAGAAGTTTAATAACGTTGATTGGATTCACTTTCATGGTCTATTGATTTTTTTAATCAGAAATTATAACTGACCCCGGTAAATTCATTTTCCTGTGAATGTAAAAAAATACGTCATCTTTATTTTAACTTGCGCTTCCAAATGTTATATGTTCTGTTCAATTTGGTTGGTTAGTTTTTTGTGTAGGGTAGAAAATTGAAAAGTAAGGGGGTTGTTCACCCCTGCGAATGAATTTTTTTCGTCAACTTCACGTGGAATTTTGATTGTCTTCTATGAGGAGTATTTTGGTTTTTTGTTTCATTAAAATCGATTGACGCCTTCTGGGTGAAACTGCAAAATCACCCCTCGACATGCTAATTTTGAAGGGCGACTTCACCCCTTAGAAATGTTTTTCCGCCGATAAAAAAAATACGTGTGTTTTAGTTTTCGATGCTCTACAACATACGTGAGTTTCATCAAAATCGGAGGGGGACACCAAACTATCTTTCCGTACAATTTATAATCATATACTACTGTATTCAAAAAGTAAGGTGAATTTTGTTTTAAAATAAAAATTTTTTATTTATTCTTCCAAATCGATTTCGTCTCCCTCAAAATAATCCTCCCTAGCTACAATACACTTATGTCAACGTTTTTTCCAATCTTTGAAGCATGCTAAAAAGTCGTCCTCAGGTATAGCCTTCAATGCGCGTAGCGATTCACGTTTGATCTCTTCAATCGACTCAAAACGATTTCCCCGGAGTGGTCTCTTGAGCTTTGGGAACAGCCAGAAGTCACACGGTGCTAAATCAGGCGAATACGGTGGTTGTGGAGCGACATGAGTGGAGTTTTTGGCGAAAAACTCACGAAGAACCAAACGCGAATTTTGGCACCAAACGCGATTTGACTCTTCTGAGGCACAAATGATCCTTCAAAATTGCTTGCACTGATCCAATTGATATTGCAAGCATCTCGGCAAGGTCTCGAATTGTTAATCAACGATTTTCGAGCACCAATTCCTTGATTTTCTTGATGTGTTGCTCATCAATTGACGTCGATGGTCGTCCAGAGCGTTCCAAATCATCAACACGTTCTCTGCCTTCTTTGAAGACTTTGTACCACTTGTAAACATTTTTCTGTGACATAGTCTCGTCACCGAAGGCCTTTTGTAACATTCGATACATTTCAGCGGCGGATATTTCATTCCGCAAGCAAAATTTCATAGCACTTCTTTGCTCAACAAAATTCGACATCGTAAAAATCGCCAAATTAACTTTTCTTTGTTCACAAAACCAAGCGTAAACTAAAAACTAATGATGATATTGACATGTAATTTGTCACAGATGTCACTAACAGTCCTACCAACTTGAAAAAAAAATTCATTTGTCCGATTCGGTTAACGCGGGAAGTTTAAATAAAAAATTCACCTTACTTTTTGAATACAGTAGTATGTTGTAACGTGGCAGAATATTCGGGCTGCGTCCTCCTCGCTCGACGGCTACCAGCACGATCGCTCAGGGCTGTAGGGGATAATTTGCGTATTTTATTTATTCTTTATTTTTATTTTTTTTGTTGTATTTTTTTTTATATATATAATGCGTTCGATACGACCGAGGGATGGAGAGGGAGTACGAGGGAGAGGAGAGCAATGTGACAACTTCGGGAACTTCGGACCGATATTCTATGTCTTTCGGGGTCGGGATATGCCATTTTCCCGAAGATGCACCAAATAATACGCGGGATTATATCCTTAGCTGCCGTCGACTCACAGGAATCTATATATCTCCGAAAGTCATCTGCTGGGCTACGCAACATTGATATTGTCTGTCGCTAAGTAATACATCATCCAGCTGAGGCGCTAGTCGCGGTCATCGTGCGAGGCAGGTTCCCCAATTAACCGAGTTTAGCGGGTTAAGTAGGAATCACAGTTCACGGGTACGCGTGCCGGGAGGACCTCAGGGCTTTTTCCCGGTGACCGTTGAGCGAGGCAGACGTAGCGTTTCTTATATCTGTGTCCCGCTCTATTCTGAGGCATCACGCGTACGGGCCTATTACTGTCTACCATCGTACAGGAAGGAAGAAATCGAGGAATATCTATTTTCACGTCCTCTCGAGAATTCCCGGATCACGAGAACATCGCTTTGTCATCGTCCCGGTGAGCTCTTCTCCCTTCTACGGTCTTTCGCTAATATTTTATGATTTGATTATTGAACTTGTGGACTATTATTATCTTCGAGCTTGGTCACACCTGCGACTTTAGCACACTGCGTGCAGAGTATAAATTTGTGTTGGGAATCGCGGCGTCTATAAGAGTAAACTCGAGATCGTGGAACGTGGAGAAACCGGGGAAAAGTTACTTTATTAATTGTTTTTTTAATGAAATCGTGCGCGAGTTAGGCCGTTATCCCGAAGTGTGTTGGTTTGTGTGGGATTGGAACGGGATAGACCGCGTCACGGATTTTAACGAATCATGGGTTTTAGATTTACATGATTTTGTTTGAGTTTTCTTTCGTTTCGATTTAGACGGTCGTGCGCCCGTTAGTACGTCGTCCCGTTGTGAATTTGATGTAAAAGGGACTTGCACGTTATAGACCGCGTTGCGTATCATTCACGTTAATCGGCGTTTCTCTGTCTGATTTATTTACTTGTTTATTGATTTATTTATTTATTTATTTATTATTTATTATGTTTGGACTTTGTGTTAACGTTATCTTAGAATCGCGGAGAGCGTAATCGGCCGTCGTCCCGTATTTTAGACGTGGATTCGAGGGATTTGTACGGTCCGAGGCGTATCTCACGTAGTTTGATTGTCTATTACGTCTTATGATATTTTATTCAACAAACTAATTATCGATTTAAATTATTATTCGGACGTCAATTATTTTATTGTTATTATTATTTATATATCTTTTTGTTATTATTTAACTATATATATATCCACGTATATGTCCTTCAATACAAATTCTATCTCTTTTTATTCACCAGTCATTATTGAATATTAGCTTCCACATTTGATTTCCACAAGGTCAATTTACTTACGAAAAAGGCTTACCAAATAATTTGAATAATAGCGGGTACTCTCTAAAACGAATCAATTTTTGCAGCGATGTCGATCAATGGACTTGAACCACATCAACGAACATTCTCATTTTGTAATTTTTCAAAGGGAAATCCGATGTATTCACTCAAATAAAAGTGTCACTTTCAACTACACTAATTTTTATAAATAACATCGATTTATTAAAACCCGATAACAATAATAACAAGGAAAAAATCGATTTTCACGAATTAAATCACTTCTGGAAAACGCGGTAAAAAGGTAAAAGTTAGATTTTATGCTTGTAACGATTTACAACATACGCAGTTGAAAGGAAATGGCAAATTTTCACGAATTGAATTGATTCACTAAACTCAATAAAAATGAAAAATCGATTTTCATGAATAATATCAAGATATTAAACCGCGGTAAAAAGGGAAAAGCTAGATTTTATGAATTAAATCAGTTTACAAAAACTGAGAAGAAGGGACTGATAAATTTTCGTGAAATAAGTTGAATCACTAAAACTCAATAAAAAGTAAAAAATCAATTTTCACGAATTGAATCACTTCTTGAAGACGCGGTAAAAAGGTAAAAGTTGGATTTTATGAATCAAATCGAATTACAAAGGCAGGTCGATTAACACGAACCAAAGTGCCCAAGAAATCAATTTTCACAATTCAATTGGTCCACGGAAGAACCGATTAATTAATTCGAACAACACGAACAATTTTCTTTATAAAATCACACCTTCTTTCTTTTCAATTTTTGATTTACTCGCGACAAAAATTATTAATTCACTTGACACTTTTTTTTTCTTAAATCCAATTTTTACTAATTGAATTTATTCGCGACAAAGATGACTGGTTAATTTGAACAAGTCGAACACTCTTTTAGGACCCCGGACGAGCCCCCATTTTTTGTTACGTCAAACCCACGCGGTGTTTTTACAAAACCGACAAATTTAAGACGTGTGCGGCGTTTCAGCGTGAGTTTTCCGTACTCTGGTCAAGGAGAATGAATTCTCGCTTTACCACACTTGACAAGAAACACCGAAGACGCAAGATCCTTTTTGAGTCTAACCTTTCGGAAAATTACTCGGGACAGGGATGAGAATGCTCATTGATTGTTCGCGTTAACCATTACTCGACTCGATAAACTAAATCGATAAATTAACCCGCGGAGGAAGGGGTTTTAGGGGGAAGGAAAATGGCAGGTTACTTTCACTTGGGGAAAAATTTACGGAAATATCGGATAAAATAAATTAGAAAAATTGCGTTGGTACTTACGTTTGGTTTTCTGATAAAGTTGTTTCGCCGGTAACCGATGCGTTGTAGGGAAAAAATAATGGCAACCGTTTGTTTAAATAAAAATCGTTAAACTCGATGATTCGTAAAGCTGTTAAAATTTATTCAAATAACCGAATAAGTGATACACGTACGTTCGCTATTACCGTGCGCGAACGATCGTTATTTTTCGACACAATACACTTAACGCGATACTTATAATTCGATAAAACAGTAAAACGAAATAAACAGTCTGGACTTGTACAAAAACGGCGGAAACAATTGAATTCAATTTCTTTTAGATTTCTTTAAACTTCGGATAAATTCCGTATGATTGACATTAAAACCGAGAAAATGTAAATTCGAACTGAATTTAGACTGTTCGACCGTTTTTATTCTAAGTACTCACTCTGAATTTTAGCTGACTCTACAGCGTGGGGTTCCTCCGCGGTGGTGAACCTGTTTAGCTCGCCAGTTTTGATCTCGACTTGTCGAACGCTCGACACTGCGGCTGTACGGAGTGGAAGCTGTTCTACCTTTTGGGAGCGCCTACTCTCACTCTCCGACTAACTGTCTTACTCACTGTGTGTCTTTTTCGGGCATTTTCCTGTCCTTATATAGGTCCTGGATGGTCTAATTTTCTATGTGGGGGATTCTTAGAATTACAATAGCGCTCGGACTTTTGAGGCTTATCGCGATGACGCGTTTTCTTCTAGCTATGACGTCGTTCGATTCTCTTTTCGAGTTGCATGCGATGCGATACCACGCGTCGCGAGCTAGTTGAAGGATTATTCCTTGCTTCAGTCGCACGCGTCGAGATAAAGAGAGAGAGAGCGAAAAAGCGCCTTGGTCGGGAAGCGAGGTGTCGAGGGATTTGGGTCACGCTACACTATAGATCCGAGTTGCTTCTGCTGTCCCTTTTATGACTAATACAGAATGTAGTTCTTCGATAATATTAAACTTATTTTAATTCTTAATAGTGTGTAACGTAAAGGGGCATATATAACTACTATAGTAACTAAATGTCAATTGTTTTTATATCCTCTCACGATCCTAACTGTTCAGTTAAACAATGTACTGGCTTTTCGATTTTCATTAATATTAAATTTTTATAATTGCAATTATTTCTTGTATCCTTTTAGGTGAGCATTTCTTTTCTAAATTCTTATCATAATTTTAGATTAAAATTGTTCGTAAGTCCAAATGATTCTATATCAAATGGCTGCTTAGATTTGCAGTGGGTCGCAAAGTATATGTTTTATAAATATGTATTGTTTCGAGGGAATACTTCTCGTCTTATGGTGTTAACACAGAGAGAGGGGAAAGACGGCATCGGCTCGGGTGCGATCTGCAAGCGTTGAGCGGCATGCTCCTACGCCAACAACAGCTACCGTAGCTTCAAGTTATCTTTGTCATCTATCCAATAACTGATATGAGTCTTCTTTTCTTATTTTATCCTATTTTAACTCTTGCTATCTGTATGATATTATTGCTTAATTCTTATATCGAACTCGCGTTTAGATGTTTTATTCCCTTCAAATTATCGATTAATTTATTAGATATATATTCCGTAGCCTAAATTTTTACTTCGTAAAGAGTCCAAATTTTTGCTACAATTGTGTTTCAATTGTTATTTGTCTATTCAGAAATTTTTAAAAGCTGCTTTTTGAGCTTTCGGTATTCTGATGTCAAAAACAAATTGCAATTTTCTATCAATACCATAAATAAGACATATGTCTTCGTGTAATGTTGAATATCAATTTTCTTGTTCATTGCATCATTCGTCAGTACATGACAGGGGGAAGGAAGCGAGCACCCGACAGTTGCCAACAGAGCACGCGGGCACGAATCAACCAACGTCTTCGGTGACACGCGCCGCCAATGATATCCACAGACCATAGAGGGAAAACTTTTGATACGAGATTCAGGTACCTCCACGCTGACCGTTAGAGTGGGGCAGTTGCCTACCAACTCTTAGTTTCTCATTGTTGGGTACAAGGAGCGATTTTACGTTAACTCTCTTTTGAGAAGGCTGTATCTCGGGTCTCCCCCTACCAGCACTGTTAACTCACGTCTGATGGTCGACAGATAATTCTGTAAACTAGACCCACCATCCAGTCTTTACCGGGGCCTTCAGAACTACCATGACCAGATGTTTTCGCACGGTCGGCTTGGAAAAATCCTGCCGTCACCATTTCTGGTTCATTGAACAAGTTGGACCTGCTCCCTCGTGGGCGGTGACTCACTTAGCCAGCACCGGTGATGTAGAAGGGTTGGACCCCTCCATATCCACGGTCTGTTTCCAGCGGGGGCCACGGGGAGGCGGAGTCACCAGTTCTTTTACTCGGTCCCAGCAGATCACCCGGAAAATATCCAGGTACCAGGTCTATAAATATGAAACCGGAATTTTCCCATAGATGGCCTTAGCTGTCAATGTACTTACCGCCAAACCGCGTCATTGGCACCATTTCCTTGTTGACATCTCTGACAAAGATTTTCAACTCACAACGATACAAGTTTCATACAACAGCATAGTTTGTAATAGCGTTGAACATGTCGAATTTTGTGCCTGGAAACTATGATTTGCGGACAGCATTGATTTTATGTTACCAATTGAAGAAAACTGCTGCAAAATCGCATCGAATGCTTGTCGAAGCTTACGGTGAGCATGCTCTTTGTAAATCACAGTGCGTCGAGTGGTTTAAAAAATTCAAAAGTGGCGATTTTGACGTGAGAAACAAAGAACGTGGAAGTCCACCGAAAAAGTTTAAAGACAGCGAATTGCAAGCATTGTTGGATGAGGATGACGCTCAAACGCAACAACAACTCGCGGATCAATTAAATGTGCTACAAGAAGCCGTCCCCGTACGTTTGAAAGCCGTGGGAAAGATCCAGAAGATGGAAAATGGGGGAAAAAACATAAACTGAATGAAAGACAGCAGGAAAAGCGGAAAACCACTTGCGAAATGCAGCTCCCCAGGTACAAAAGAAAGTCATTTCTCCATCGAATTGTGACTGGCGATGAAAAGTGGATATATTTTGAGAATCCTAAGAGTTCGAGAATTCAGTAGATGGAAAGAAGTGGACTGTAAATGAATCGCAGGTGAAATTAGTAATCAGTACCAAGATGTTGTTTTAAAGTAGCATTTATTGCTCCATCTGTCAAAAGGCAGTGGACACACAAATATACATAAATAAACACCGGAAAATATAGAAAATAATATATTGAAAAAGCGTATGGAGGAGAGAGTAAATGTAGGTGAGCTAATTACCGCACACGATTGTATTAATCGTGTGCAAGTGATGAGAAGATCTGTCACGACCGGGCCTTGCGGTGAAGCTGATACTGGGTGCGTGACAAAATGAGTTCAATGATGATGTACCGGTGTGCCGACTTCGATATATCACTGCTGATATTATGGCTGTGTTGTGGAGACTATAGGTCGGCTGAGTAGATCGGTGAGTCTAATTTCGATGCACTTAATAATTGTGAGAACGCACGATAAAACGGTGACGGTGTAAACCGTCGAAAAGCAAAACGCTAGATGGCTGCGTTATATGAAGCAGCCGTTGTCAAACCAAGCAGTCGTAGAGCGCTTGCGCGCAGCGACCTGTTGCTCGGCACGCAGACCTAGTGCGAGATTTACAGCTTCTGCGTGGTGTTGCCGCCGAGTGGCAGCAGCAATCAGTTGCTCATGCTAGCCTGCTGTGCGCAGTCTAGCTACGCGTAGCAGAATGCTCAAGCATTCTCAAACACTAAGCGTAAAAGATCATGGGTAACTCCAGGCAAACCATCAACATCGACTGCAAGGCCAAATCGCTATGGACGGAAGACAATGCTTTGTGTTTGGTGGGATCAGAAGGGTGTGATCTATTATGAGCTGCTAAAACCTGGCGAAACCGTTAATACTGAACGCTACCGAAAACAAATGATCGATTTGAATCAAGCTTTGCGTGAAAAACGACCAGAATATCAAAAAAGGCAACATAAAGTGATTTTGCTTCATGATAATGCACCATCACACACAGCAAAACTGGTCAAGGAAACGATTGATGCGTTGAGTTAGGAAATACTTTCGCATGCGGCTTACTCACCAGACTTGGCTCCGTCCGATTACTACTTATTTGCATCGATGGGACACGCACTTGCTGAGCAGCGCTTTACTTCTTACGAAAATGTACGAAAATGGCTCGATGACTAGTTTGCCTCAAAAGAGCAACAGTTTTTTTGGCGTGGCATCCACAAATTGTCAGACAGGTGGGAAAAATGTATAGCTAGCGATGGGCAATACTTCGAATAAAATATTTTTTATCATTTTCATACAATAAACGTGTATTTTCTATACAAAAATTCCGGTTTCATATTTATAGACCTGGTAGTTCGGCCTCAGTGGCTCGGCTGCACCGGCTGGCTACTTCCTTAGAGCGGTAGCCCCTGCATCTGCCGATTACAGCCCACGTTGTTAGGTACAGTGGTGAACCTGGCCGTCCATTCCTGGTGCGCACCATGTGTTCCCATGTGTTTGTTTTGTCCCACTGCCCTGCCGCGGTGTGGCTGCAGGTCTCACCCCTCCCGCCGTCATTATACCTGTATAATCTCTGGTAACTATAGGACCCGACCACAGTGCAGGTTTATGATCTTCTTTAAAAGAAAGAAAGATATTGGAGCATGGTTACGTCAGGGCGTAACACTTTCCTCATCCCCATTTTCATATCAATTTCTTGTACTCCCCTCCTGATTTGAATGAATTTAATGAATGCTCGAACCGCACAAGTGGGTCGTACCGCACAAGTGGGTCGGGTCGCTCGAGCCGCACTAAATCCCGCTCGAGCTATGTTATACCGAGCTAAACCACGAGTGATCGAGCATTTCAACATCACTAGAGCTTTTCGATGACACTATGGATGTACTCGCGCACATTTACAGAGTCATCGTATAGACTGGGCTACAGAATTTAAGTGTAAAATCGATCGCTTGTATAATTGTTCCATAAATAATCGGACGATCGTCAATTAATTAAGCTCAGCGTCTACTTCTTTCATTTATTGGTTCAAGAAACTAACTGATACTCATTATGTTTGAGAAAGCCTCTGCTGTTTAGATGTAGTTAACTGCAATATATTTAAAAAGTATGAGACGTGACTCGTGACAGGTCGAAAAATGAAGCAGGTAGTTGTAGTTGACAGAAAATTTTATATTCACTATACACGATACAAATCAAATTTTTTATTATATTAATTGAGTGCCGCATAGAGTTAATTCTTCAGAGACCATGTGAGCAACCCGAGCTGCGAAGCACGCTACGAGATGAGCCAAAACGTAGATGCACTTGTTGAGTATCACCATACGTGCACTGAGGAACTTTGTATAAATTATCATTACGTCACCTTGCCAGATGAAATTGAGTCCAGTAGAACACGAATTAATGTTGAGAAGATCCAAGTTGAGATGAGAGAATATCCGACACGAGTAGATAGCACTTGTAGCACTTGTTGACCGCTCGGCGTTCCGGAAAAAATGTGAAGGTGGCGCGTTCAAATGTGCCGTGAAGCGAGAGCCCGATTATCGCCCTTTTGCATAAGTGATGTGCCCGTGCGGTATTGCCACCTGGCTGTACGCACGGCTGCCGAGTGCAGTAAGGCAGTGGCATAGACCAGGGGTCTCCAAACTACGGCCCGAGGGCCACATTCGGCCCGCGGACAGATTTTGTCCGGCCCGCGGAGAGCTAGCATACTTGAAAACTCCTTTTAGAGAACATATTTTTTATAGCAAATTAAATTTAGTTTACTGAAGTATTCTAATTTTATGTTGAATAATTATTAATATGACATCTACATTGATATGGTCATGGGCTAACTACTCATAACATTGTTGTAGGCTTATGGTTTTGGCCCTCGGAACTTACTGGAGTAATCAGTATGGCCCTAAGGCTGGAAAGTTTGGAGACCCCTGGCATAGACGAATTACCGTGCAGTGACCATTGTCACCGCATGCCAGCTGATTTCTCAACACACTGCGTTCACGCGAGTTCCCGCTTCTTATTAGTGACGATATCAATAAACTCTATAAGCTATCTTTTTGACTCGTACGTCATCATTTACGTATCGATCACCATAATATTTCCGTGCCAGCGGTAGGAACTGCATGAAGTGAACCTTTTCAATGTGAAGTCACACTGACATTAAAGTAAACTCGCCGCGAGCGTGCATCAGCCCGTGAGTAGAAACCGATCGCTGAACCCGAAACGCATTCGTTGATCCAAACATTTTAGTACAATTCAGATACAGTTGACGAATTGCAGAAATGTTTGACTCAAATTAGAAACATCAAGGAGCAGACAGCAGTACACTACAACATAAGTATGACTGCACTAATCGAAGGACGACGGCAAGAACATTCCATTCGAAATGTTAATCGCGCCAGGACGGACGTCGACCGATGATAACGAGTCATGCAGTATCGCTACTGAGAGTCTCTATGGGTTAACGAGTCAGCACTACTACTAGATCGGTTTACCGAAAGATCACTTACATGAGGAGGATCATTACTCTGTTAATGGAAGTCAACAATATTAATTTATATTGCTTGTTAAAATTGCCAAAGGATAAAGGTCACGTTAAAAAATAATAAAGAAGAAAAAATTACACGAATATTTTCCCCGTAAAGTGTTAACTAAAATTTGTGCGAACCCAAGATGACATTGTTCGCGTAGGGTAAAGGAAGTTTACTGGATTCGCGTAGTACATACAGAACTCGGAAAGCTTTATAACAACTATCACCATCTGGTTGAACACCTGCCAATAGACAGACAACCATTACAGATTGTTTGGACGCGCAATACAGGAAAAATCCATTGAATGGAACATCGTTCCGTAATTACTATATCACCGTGGTACTCGTAGATGAGAAAAACAATATGGTCAGTTGACGACAAACCCCGACCAAGCGTGAGTCCGAGTCAATGTTAGATGAAAAAATCTAATGATTTTTTGACGAGCCATCGCTTAAGAAACCCATAGGCCGCGAGTGCGATGACGTACAGGTCATCATTTTGGAACCTACGCGCAATACCTAAAGGAATAGCGGGTGGAGGGAGGCACCATTAAGGCTAGAGCACTTTATACTGGACCGGATAAAGTGTAATTACAAACAAAGGCGATGTTTCAAGCCAGACGCCCCGGACGCAGGAAGAAAATTGGTGAACACCATGTACGAGGTGGAAAGTCAGGAATACGAGCTCATTGCCATCTTAAAGGACCAGATCGATGTACTGGCGAGGCGCCTATATAACATAGGAATAATACAAGAGTAACTGAGTCAACGACCTATCTCAAGATGGCAAATGTTGGACCTGGGGCTGGCCCTAAAAAGCATAAAAATTTTCGATGGAAATTACGGGAATGAGTGAAATACCTTCGTACTATGAGACCGTACTTAGGGGGGTCGCAGGTTCGGACCATAATATGTTGTTAAACTTGGTGCTCTTTAGCAAATTCAATAGTAAAACTATCCGCATGGTAGCGGAACTCAAGTTCAAGCTGGATGCCTTGGACGGATAGCGAAAATCGTTGGCAGCCCTGCAGGTCGAGTTCAATTCTGTCTGGCTGGGATAGAGGATGGATGCTCCAGTATGCGCGGGCAGAGAGGAAAGTATAACCGTTGATATCGTAAAGAAACTCTACCAAGGCGTCTCCAATAAGAGAAACGTTTGGATAATAGCAAGCGTGACCCAAAAGTGTGCATATGTGAATTTTGAAAATAGGCTACACGGTTAGGTACAAATTTCAGTGCGCGTATGAAACTATACCACGCTGTTTGAATCAGTAACCGGTAACAGAGAAATTGGTAACACGGTACAGCCGAAAGGATTGTATACACAGATCAAGGCGCATAAACCTTCCAGCTCGTGAAAACGCAAACCCGACGGTAATTCAAATGGACGTTGCTACTATTAGAAAAACGGACACTTTTCGATAAAGTATAGAGGCAACCGAGAAGCAAGAAATGTTCCCAAGAACATATGCAGTAGCTGCATCAGTTAATCGACAGTAAGCAGTATGTCGACAAAGAGGAGAATACTAAACATTTTACGAGCTCTGTGTGAAGCGATGACAATGACAGTAGGCAAATACTGGAAACGCTGGGCATAATAAGCCTTCACACGCTCGCGACTATCTCAAAAATGTCCCAAATCTCTATCTCAAATGTCTCGAAAATCCAGATGCAATTCAGAAGCATTCGAATAAATTGATTCTCTTCCACTGTAGAAATTCATACTAGCTCCCGCAAGGCAAGCTGCAGATCCACAGGAATAATTTAAGAGAGAATGGGGCGATTGGCTGGCGACCGCCAGCTCAAATCGCGACCAATAGGGGCACATGAAGTGAATGTAAATTTAGCATTTTCGACAAATGCAGTTAGCAACTGTATATGCAAAAAGCAGTCTTATACTAAATTTTAAACAGCACGAGTGGTCTTGTCGTATAGACTCAAATTCAGAATTAAATTGTAAAATCGTTAATTTGTATAATTGCTCTATAATTAATTAGACGAAGATCAATTCATGATGGCCATTTACTCGATTACTTTGTTCAATAAACTAACCAATATTCACTACACTCATACGAGTTACAATTTTTTATTGGTGACGGTTCCAACGAGCTCTAAAGCTATTCTTTCGACTTGTACTTCATCGTTTACGTAAAGACCGGCGTAACACATTGAAATATCTTAGCTGATAGTATTCTTAATAAGCTTTACGGAATATTATCCAAATAAGTGTGGCCGAATAAGGTTAAATAAACTTTTAATTCAATATCACAGTGACCCAAGTAAATAGAGCTCGTTTGATGCACGTAAATACTGCTCAAGGAAATTCGTTGCTTACAACGTTGCGTGCTTTAGTAAAATACTATTGATACATTGAAAGGAAGGTAGAAAATATTGTGTGCATATAACATGTCAGTTTCAATCCGAAATAAATGAACATGCTTAGTACAACATGTATCCTGGGATAGAAGTCAATACATCAATGGGATACTAATTTTGACTCCGGTGAAACGCTGTAATGTAGATTGTGATAAGTTCAATTGCTTTAATTGACTAAATTTCTAATGCTTGCGCAGGAAGTTATCGCGGACTGTGACATCCATAAGCCAAGTACTGAAAAAGACACGGATGACTACTATGTCACTCAAAACGACGTTCAACAGGACTACGCCGGGAGTACAAGGTAACACTTTTCATTGAAAGACTGTGTTACAGTCGTTAAGGTAGAAATAATAATCAAAATAAAAACTTACGGACTCACAGAATCTTGAAATTGAGTTTGTTATATATTTAATTCTCTTGCTCAAAACCCTACAAAAATACAAAAAAAATGTGCCACGGTAGGTGATTATTGCTAGCTGCCCATAAGTAATCAGTTAAATAATTTAAGGACGGAATGCATAAAATCGTGTGCTAACGCAGGGACTCTACTCACTTCTTCGATCGTTATGCATGCACATTCTCGAATTTATTTCCATTCCGTTAATCTAGCTTTTCTAAAGTTGAAGAGTAAACCATTACTTCAGGCCATATGCTGACGCTCTGTGATCTACACTGGCAACGTATGTAGATCTATAAGCTCGGCTACTAACAGTGCATATCGAACACAATTTTCGTCGACCCTACGAAACCTAACAAGATCTACATATCTTACTAAACGATGTACCCCAGTTCAGGAAATATAGTATAAAGCATTCTTACGATAGGAGTAAGGCGGTCAGTTCAAAAAGGAGGAAATGATGACGGGTGATACGCACATGGAACAGAAATATTAACACGAAATTTAAATCATCTAATTTGTTGCGTAGTAGGTGTATGTTTCATTTACAGTACATTAGCATAAAACAGGACGATGGAATAATATAATAACAAAGTGGTGAAACTCAGGCTGATTGCGCGTGAATGACAAGTGTATAACCTACTCAGAAAAAAAAATCAGTGAACCGATTGACCCGGAACCCCGAGTATATGTATCTCAAGTAGCATACTCTGAGATTTCGGCGCTGGTCCCTTAGGAGGATGAACGCTTGCCGAACCATGCTATAGTTGCATACTATAGTAAAGCAGTTAAAGCCTTATTATCTAGAATGTCGTAAAATTGAGATTGAGGCTAATGGAAATCTCGATTTCACAATAAATAAGAAGATTTGACCCGCGTAACCAAGTCCATGAGTCTTATTCACTCAATAATACGAGTTTTTAATTTTGTAAAATATTATTTTAAATAATGGTAGGGTATTGATCGATGCCAGGTTTCCCTAGTTGATTAATTCTAATTTAGAATACAACTGAAATCACTACTTTTCGTTTCTCCGTGAATTTAGCGTAAAATCTAAGTCACAATTGCAGAAAAAAAGAAACGACGGCATTCCGTCTGGGTGGTCACTTCACAGAAGGGCTGCGCTCTCTGTCTGTTGGAATTTTACGGGGGAGCTCATGTTTCTATTTTTTTCCTCCACATCTGTCATCGGTCACGGGTGACCCCGGCTTCAATCACCGCTGTGTGCACAATGCCCAATCTACTCTCGAACGCAGTGTAAAGATCGCGATGTGGTACAGACCAGGAAGAGACGTGCTGCGAGTGATACTGTGTCTACTAATAAATGAAAGATGCTTGTATAGGTATGCGACTAAAATCTCGGCCTACTCGCTAGAAAGCCTCGCCGCTACGCTACGACCAAACTCGGTACTTATCGTTAGTGTACGCGGAAAGACATTCTGGACACGCCAGAGAGAGAGAAATTTAGCTTTCTCAGCTATTTTGTTGTATAATACATATATAAGGTGTCTTACATACTAGTCTTACATACTATCGTATACAACTTTCGGCATAATATACTGTTATGCCGGTACCGAGTAATTGGATTATTCGGTAGTCGGTATAATATTAAAAGTTATTATTTTTTGGGATCGTTTGCCGATAAGGAGATGGATCTCGAGTAAAAGATGGAAACGCGAATTTATATAAAAGGAAGTATTTATTATAAGCAACGGTAACTTTCCGTTGCCTATTTATATATCAAAGTAAGAAGTACAATAATGCGTTGCTTCGAGTATTAAACGAGGAACCAACCGTTCTTTTTTCAATCTAATTTGATACTGTGTTTTCGTAAAGCAGTTGCTAACTGTCTTAACGAAAATCCCTTAATTCGCAATTTTAGCGTTAGCCTATCGTCGAACGCCAAGCGAGTCGCTCATGCTGCGTCGGCGTTCTTGGGGTCGTTCATACGATCGGGCATTGGACTTCGTTTCTTGTCTTGAACGAATTCCAATGTTTCTTTACTATGGAATATTCCCGAATATACTAAATACGGAGTGGAATATTCCGCGGCACAACAATACTGTTTTCAACTTTCGGCATAATATACTGTTCTAACATCCGCTTAAATGTTGTTAATCTATCACATTGTTTCAATTCTGACGGCATGGCGTTATACATCTGTATCCGTTCATAAAATATACTTTTTTGCGCACTTCTTGTTTTTCTAAATTGAATCACAATATTTTCTGCCTGCCTTGTTTGCCTCTCACTTGTACTTCCTACCAGAACTATCTTATTTCCTAATTGCTTCGGCATCCAACCTTGAACCATCTTAAATATAAATATACACACACTATAATACAGTCTCTGTCTCACCGACATAAACTGCAATGCCTGCAACATTCTTTCTACTTTCGTATACCTGTCGCATTGTAGTATGACTCGCATGGACCGGTTTTGCGGAACTTGCAATTTAGTCAGCTGCGTTTCACCCACACTTGCTAAAATCATAGCACAATACTTAAAATGTGGTGCTATAATTGACTTATAAACTATACATCTTGCATATCCGGATATTTCATTGCCAATTCTATTTTAAAAACTTATTATTTTCCCTTTTTTCTTTAACATGTAATCGCATTGATCCTCAAATCTGAGTTTGCTGTCTGTTGGAAAATCAGCTGGCGCATGGCGATCGATATTCGCCGTGCGTCGACCTGTTGCTGGTGTATAGTACGCCGCGCTCAGTTGGGTCGGAGAGAGCTGAGGAAGGGCCTCGCGGAGCCGAGACTGTGCCTCGCAGGCATGCCGCGTTAAGCGAGAGGTTACCTCTCTCGCTTGACTTCGGCTTCGCTCACCGGCTATCTCCCTCATTTGACTCCAGCGCTCAACGACGCTTTCGTATTACGCAGCCATATTGCTATTTTTGACACTTACGTCAAAACCCGCCTGGACAGCGCGCACATCTCTCGCACACTCTCGGATTTTTCACCAGCTCACCGGGTTTTCTCAGCATTCTCAAGCTCAACAGGACTCAAATACACGGTAAGAGTACATCGTTATAATTCTGTGCAATTCAATGACGGTAAGGAGTGGAAAACTCATCGGTACATCAACATAAAGGTCTCACACTTTGGTGTGCTCTGCAGCACTGGCTGTACCATGGTTTTCATCACTATATTTTGCCTGCTCGATTAATAGAATTGCGCATGTGCTTTATATTCACTGTAGTTTCCCCCAGAAACTCTGCTGGGAAAATACAGTGACTATATTCTGCTCATTTGTGCATCCTCAGTCTATGTTGTATTGTGCTACGCAGTGCTGACTGCGTAGCTGTTCTCACATTCAGTCACAGCACTCAAGCAATTCAATTGCAAGTGCTCTTACCTATTCGCTGCAACTTCTCTCAGATAAATCTGCTGAGAGCTTGCAGTGAATAATTGACACATTTTAAGCACTCATTTATCTCATAGCGTGGCGTGCTCTGCAGCACTGGCTGCAGCACGCACACCGCTCTCAGTACCCACAGCACACAATTATACAATTAGTATAATTATACAATTAGTATAATTGTGTGCTGGTTCTCAAGTCCAGATATTCAGCTCAATTTATTTGTTCATACAATTCAATTCTTTGACTTTTTGGTGCAATTATTTTATATCAATTTTGTTGTTTTCCAAATTTAACTTATTATTATGCCGATACCGCTAAATTGGATTATTCGGTACTCGGTATAATATTAAAAAGTTAGTATTTTTTGGGATCGTTTGCCGATTAGGAGATGGATCTCCAGTAATAGATGAAAACGCGAATTTATATTAAAAGAAGTATTTATTTTAGGCAACGGTAACTTTCCGTTGTCTATTTAAATGTCAATGTAAGAATATACAATAATACGTTGTTTCGAGTATTTCACGAAGAACCAACCGTTCTCTGTTGAGTCTAATTTAATACTGATTTTAGTAAAGCAGTTAGCAACTGCGTTTGCTAAAATCCCTTAGTTGGCAGTTTTAGGTTTAGTCAATCGTAGATTACCTAGCGAGTCGCCTAATGCTGCGTCGGCATCTACCTCGCATCCTGTCTTGAACGAATTCTATATTTTAGAATTCTGTATCTAGCTGTGTCGACGTCTACCTTGTATGCCGCGACACAACATTATTTTGACATTTAACATTTTTTCCAAATTATAACCAAAATTGTATTTTGTATGAGAGCTGACGGGAGGTGGAATAAACCGCTTTCTCAAGATAACAACAATGAGTCTGGTTTATTTATCACTCTGTATCGAGTGAGGCTTCATTACTTTTAATATCTCCACAGATCTGTCAAGCCACATCGGACGGATTCTCAACACTTTCAATAATTACACTAAAATATTTAGTATTTTCAACCCGTGCCATCTAAACATTAAAATGTAATGTCTCCTCTCAATTCTTTCTCTGTACTTTCAATTATCATAAATTTTGTTTTGGAGGCATTCATTTTCAATTTATTTACATTCATCCAATTTTCTATTATAGGTGTTACGTCAAACCCACGCGATGTTTTTACAAAAACCGAGAAATTTAAGACGTGTGAGGCGTTTCGGCGTGAGTTCTCCGTACTCTGGTCAAGGAGAATGAATTCTCCCTTTACCACACCTGACAAGAAACACCGAACACGCAAGCCCCCTTTTAAGTCTAACCTTTCGGAAAATTACTCGGGACAGGGCTGAGAATGCTCGTTGATTATTCGCGTTAACCCGTCACTCGTCTCGATAAACTAAATAGATAAATTAACCCGCGGAGGAAGGGGTTTTTAGGGGGATGGAAAATGGTAGGTTACTTTCACTTGGGGAAAAATTTACGGAAATATCAGATAAAATATTAGGTGCGCAACTAAGTTCCCGCTGTTTTTTTATGAAAATGCGACTTTATTGTGAAAAACGTTTACAAATAAATCATTCAAAATATTGCCTATCGCTAGCGACAACTTTTTCCCATCTTTCTGGCAGAGCTCACATACCGTCACGGTAGAAGTGTTCGTCTTTTGAGGCTATCCACGAATCAAGCCATTTTGAGATGTCTTCATATGAGCAGAACTGCTGATTAGCCAGACCATGTGCCATCGAACAGAACAAGTAATAATCGGACTGCGCAATATCTGGGGAATATGGCGGGTGGGGTAGGACTTTACATTTGAGCGTTTCTAAATAGGTTTTAACGGGTTTGGCAACGTGAGGCTGAGCGTTGTCATACTGTAGAATCACTTTTTCGTGCCTCTGCTCGTATTGTGGCCGCTTGTCGCGCAGTGCTCGGCTCAATCGTATCAATTGAGTTTGATATCGTTCCCCAGTGATGGTTTCGTTGGGTTTCAACAGCTCATAATAAATAACACCGCCCTGGTCCCACCAAATACACAGCAAAATCTTCGCAGCGTGAATATTCGGCAGAGCCGACGACGTAGAAGCATGACCGGGCAGTCCTAATGATTTTGTTCTCTTTGGGTTGCTGTAATGAATCCATTTTTCATCACCCGTAACGATGCGATGAAGAAAACTCCTCTTTTTTTGCCGCTGAAGCAGTTGTTCACAGGCGAAAAAACGACGCTCAACGTCTCTTGGCTTCAAATCATAAGGAACCCAAGTTCCTTATTTTTAAATCATTCCCAACGCATGCAATCGCTTGGAAATGGCTTCGCGGGTAACTCCTAATGCTGAAGCAAGCTGTTTTGCGTTTGGCACGGATCCTCATCGAGCAATGCCTCCAATTCAGCGTCTTCGAAGGTTTTTGGCCGTCCTTCACGCGAACGGTCGTCAACATCAAAATCACCGTCTTTGAAGCGACGGAACCAATCACGGCATGTTGTTTCACTTAGAGAAGCATCTCCGTAAACTTTTTGGAGTTCTCGATGCGCTTCAGCCGCCGTTTTCTTCGAATGAAAGAAGAAAAGCAACACTTTCCGCAAATGACGATTATTCACAAAATCAGACATTTTCACACAAACAAAAGTATATGACGCAAAAACAAAATCACTAATGTGTCAAAGCGGTTTGTTTACCATATGTCTAAGCTTGGATCATGACGTTTTGGTTATGTCCCAATCGATCAGCACTTACTACTGGAGCCATCTCTTGAAAAACGGCGGGAACTTAGTTGCGCACCTAATGCAATAGAAAAATTGCGTTGGTACTTACGTTTGGTTTTTTGGTGAAGTTGTTTCGCCTGTAACCGATGCGTTGAAGAAAAAAATAATGGCAACCGTTTGTTAAAATAAAAATCGTTGAACTCGATGATTTGTGAAGCTGTTAAAATTTATTCAAATAACCGAATAAGTGATACACGTACGTTCGCTATTACCGTGCGCGAGCGATCGTTATTTTTCGGTACAATACACTTAACGCGATACTTATGATTCGATAAAACAGTAAAACGAAATAAACAGTGTGGACTTGTACAACAACGGCAGAAAACGATTGAATTCAATTCCTTTTAAACTTTAGATAAATTCCGTATGATTGACATTAAAACCGAGAAAAAGTAAATTCGAACAGAATTTAGACCGTTCAACCGTTTTTCTTTTAAGTACTCACTCTGAATTTTTGCTGACTCTACAGGGTGGGGTTCCTCCGCGGTGGTGAGCCTGTTTAACTCGCCAGTTTTAATCGCAACACGACGAACGCTCAACACTGTGGCTGTACACAGTGTAAGCTGTTCTACCTTTCGGGAGCGTCCACTCGCGCTCTCCGACTAACTGTGTCTTCTGACTGACTCCTACTGTTAAATATGAATTATAAAATTGAACTGTCACTGCCCGGCGACTGATTGACTGCCTGGCGAGTGATTAGTCCTCACTACTACCAACTATCAACTGCTCATTTTTGGGCATTTTCCCGTCCTTATATAGGTCCTGGAGGGTCTAATTTTCTATGCAGGGGATTCTTGGAATTACAATAGAACTCGGACCTCATCGACGATCGATTTTTCTTCAAGCTGTGACGTCGTCGTCGTTCGATTCTTCTTCTGAGTTGCATGCGAGGCGATACTACATGTCGCGATGTAGTTGAAGGGTTATCCTTTGCTTCGGTGGCACGCGTCGAGATTGAGAGAGAGAAAGAAAAAGCGAGGGAGCGAAAAGCGCCTAGGTCGGGTAGCGAGGTGTCGAGGGTTTCGGGCCATGTTGCGCTGTAGATCCAAGTCGCTTCCGCTGTTCCTTTTATGACTAATACCAAATATAGTTCTTCAATAATGTTTAACTTATTTTAATTCTTAATAGCGTGTAACGTAAATGGGCATATATAACGACCATAGTAACAAACTGTTTATGGTTTTAATATCCTCTCACGATCCTAACTGTTTAGTTGAACAATGTATTGGCTTTTCGATGTTCGTTAATGTTTAATTTTCATATATGCAATTATTTCTTGTATCCTTTTAAGTAAGCATTTCTTTTCTGAGTTGATATCATAATTTAAATAAAAAATTGTTAATAAGTCCAAATGATTCTATATCAAATGGCTGCTTAGATTCACAGTGGGTCGCAAAGTATATGCTTTATAGATACGTATTGTTTCGAGGGGACACTCTTCGTCTTAGGGTGTTAACACAGAGAGAGGGGAAAGACGGCATCGGCTCGAGTGCGAGCTGAGAGCGGCATGCTCCTACGCCAACAACTGCTACCGTACGTTCGAGTCGTCTTTGCCATCTATCCAATGACTAATACGAGTCATCTTTTCTTATTTTATCCTATTTTAACTCTGGCTATCTGTATGATATTATTGCTTAGTTCTTATATCGAACTCGCGTTTGAATGGTGTATTCGCTTTAAATTATTAATTTATTTATTAATTGTATATATTCCGTAGTATAAATATTTACTTCGTAAAAAGTCCAAATCTTTGCTACGATTATGTTTCAATTCTTATTTAAACATTCAGAAATTCTGAAGATCTGCCTTTTGGGCTTTTGGTGTTCTGTAGTCAAAAACAAATTCCATTTTTCTATCCATACCATTAATAAGACATAGGTCTTCGTGTAATATTCTTGTTCATTGCATCATTCGTCATGGCATATAAGAACTTCCAAAGCAACGAAAACTTTGCCACGGCAGTTAGTCTATCTTCGCATAATATTCTCGTTCATTGCATCATTCGTTGTAGCATATAGGTACTTCTAAAGCAACGAAAACGTTGCTACGGCAGTTGGTCTATCTTCGTGTTTCAGATACGGCACATGACAGGGGGAAGGAAGCGACCACACGACAGTCACCAATAGAACACGCGGATACGAATCAATTGAAGATTTCGATGGCACCCGCCGCCAATGATGTCCACCGGCCGTAGAATGAAAACTCTTGATACGAGATTCAGGTCCCTCTACGCTGGCCGTTTAGAGTGGGGCAGTGGCCTACCAACTCTTGGTTTTTTGTTGTCAGGTACAGAAACTTGTGATTTTGTTAACTCTCTTACGAGAAGGCTGTACCTCGGGTTTCCCCACACCAGCACTGCTAACTCTCGTCGGATGGTCGACGGAAAATTTTGTAAACTTGACCCACCATCAGAGTCTTACAAACCTTGCCCGACAGAGTCCAACCCATTTAAAGGTTGTCCACGGCATAGCCGTGAGGCTGCAACAACCTCCCTGTCTCTCAATAAGTCCGAAGACTTAACGTCTCGCTTGGTAAGCACCCGCGCCTACACCATAGCGGGGTTGCCAACTCCCGTACAGAAAAGACGGGACCCAGGGCAAGAAATCGCGAAACACCTAACGTACTTCCGACCCTTTCCAGCGGCACGTACTTAGCCTGGTACAGGGTACCAGACCCTGGTACAGCCACCTTTACAAGGCGAGACCTCTTCCAGCAGCACGTACTCCCGAGTCTAGTACAACGTACTCCCGACTCCGTACGGCCGCCTTCAAAGGCCTGGTACACAGGATCATCACGATATCAATCTGGGTCGCACAGTCCACCATCTGTGTGCGCCGTAAAGGTTGTCAGGTACAGTGGTGAACCTGGCAGTCCATTCCTGGCGCGCACCATGTATTCCCACTGCCCTGCCTCGGTGTAGCTGCAGGTCTCACCCCTCCCGCCGTCATTATACATGTATAATCTCTGGTAGCTATAGGACTCGACAACGGTGCATGTTTATAATCTTCTTTGAAAAAAAGATAGATATTGGAGCATGGTTACGTCAGGACGTAACACTTCCCCCCTTAAAACGATTATTAGGAGGAACTTAATAATCGAAATAACGAACATGCAATTACTTCTTTTTGTTTTTGCAATTAGTAAATATTATTATGTTTTTCAATGTACTGAATTGGAATCTATCATTGGTGACAGCTTTCGTTGTCTCTCTTTTGAATGTACTTGTAGCAAAGAGATGGTAGACATATATATATGTATTTTTTTTTTTAAATATTAATATGCGTAACTTGCCCTGAATACAATTACTGATTAATTACACACTCGTAGGGATCTATTTCCCGGAATATTTTCCTTTTATATTAAATTAATGGATTATTTCCATTACTAGACTACTTGGTTCTGTTTCAAATTTCTTATTTGCTTACTTATTTCTTACTAAGATACTTTCGTGTTATACGTCTTTTCCTAAATTTACCTACTTCTTTAAATTACTTGATATAATATTTTCTTTCTCAGACACTTGATGTGGTTAACTGAATTCTAATGGTGCTGATGTATTGCTAAATTGTAATGGTATTCAACGTTAGCATTACCCTGAAAGGGTTTTGTTCGGACTCGAGCAGGGAGGAAAGTAATTCAGGCTTTTGTAATAGGTAAAAGTAGGGTTTATTCAGAAAAACAAAGTAGAAATTGTGTGATACATTCAAAGAGTAAATATGAAATCTAATTATCGGACCCTTTATCTTGGTATTATGGCTACCACGCGCCTTACAAAACTCTATTCCCGGGCACTCGAGTGCATTTATAATCGTGTCCGCTCGTGAATCTGAAGAATTTATGAGAAACTTATGATTCAAAAATAGTGTTAAGTTGAGAATATAATATTGATCGAGAACATAATTTTATAGTCGGAATCTTATAATGCTTGTGGAGAATGTAATTCGAAAAGTCAAGATAAACAGTAGTTGATATTTCATTTCGCCCGTTGCGTTTGCTAGGTAGGAGATTTAGCCCGCGTACCGTCGGTAAGTAGCCGGCCACTAGACTAGGCTCAGATTTCTACTGAGTTGCTCGCTTCTTACGTCACAGGCCCGCTGGTGGGAGTGGAGCTCCTACCTGGTACTCTGAGAAGGCTGACTCGCTCGTCCACCCGACCGCCGCTGCGATCCGGCGTCAGCAGGATGCACTGTGGGTGCATGCGCAGCTATACCAGGGCCGTATGCTTTTCATATTTTCCCTGAGATTTCCTGATTCTTACTTAAATTTCTGATTTATACTCAAATTATTTTTCTCATTCCCTATGCTATCGTGTAATTTCTGTATATTCTATTTCGCCCTTTAAAATTCCGTGGAGATTATTTCTTATCTGAGAGCATAGTATGTTGTATAGCTCCGTCCTCGGCTACTAGGGAGAGAGACCAAGACCGCTTTGTTTATGTTTCAAAACTGTTCCGCGAATGCCGAATTTCTAGTCTTTTTATACTAGTCTCCCCTCCGTTCGGCCCATGCTTTTGATATGACTATAGCTGGTGGCAGTACTGTAGCTCATCTCCTGTAGTCCACTGGTAGCCTTGGTACTTCTTTAAAAAATCGTCGTTGGTTTTTTAATGCTTCGTTATTCGTATTTTTCGAAAAGAATAACGGGACTTGGTCTCCAACGTGCCGGCCTACATGGCGTGAGTGACGCGCGGTAGCGGCGCTTTGTTGTGTGTGTAGCGCGCGTCTCGACTTGTCAGGTATCGGCCGGTCTTACTCGGTGTGTGTAACGCGCGGTAGCGATGCTTTAGTGTGTACCGCGCGTTATTAGATCACCAGGACGTTACATTGTCCCCCGATCCGAGGGGAACCTGTGTACTGGTGAAGCGAGGATCGCCGTGCTGAATCTATTCTCTTTCTCTTTCTCTGACTGGTAGTTGTCTCCTACGATGTTGATTCTTATTCGCATTTCTTTCTGTTCCTTATCGCTAATTTCTCAATTCCAACTCTTTTCGACTTTCTTGTTTTATCATCCTTATTGTTTTTTTATTTTATTTGTATATATTTATTATTATTATCATTATTATGATTATTATTATTTAAATACATTTTTTTTTCTATCATCTAGTTTTATTGAGGGTTCTACTACTATAAATAAAGGGGACTCTGCTCTTTACCTACATGTCTGTTTTTTATTTATTAATACAGCGGTAAAAAAAATTAAGCTCTACATTCTATTCTACTTGATGTCTAGCTCTTCCATCATATATAATATATTGTACATATTTGTTTTTTTTTTCTACCTCACAGATGAGATAATTTTGAGACTACATTCTGTCGAAATTTTCCAGGATATATATCTATTTATGTATATATTTGTTTCAATTTTAGTCGGTTTCAAAGTCCTCCCAATTTACATCTTCCTCGGTGTTTTCTGAATCCTGGTCGTTGTCACCCTCGAGGTGATGAGATCCGCTTCCATATCCCGAGTCTGTTGGTGGTTCTTCCAGATATGGATCGATCCATCGGCCACCATCCGTTCCCCAATCAAAAGTTAGTGGATTATCCGCTCGGACTGCGGCACCGAAGCGGATCAGCTCCTCGCTGAGGATTGTGACGCCTGCGGCTCTGTCGTTCCATCCATCGGGCCTCGGCTCCAGTATGGTGCTGGAAAACGACCATGCTCCAGCCTCCCCCTTGGAGCAGGTGGTGTAGCTGTTGGACGTCCTGGTCTGTCCAACTCCCTTGGGGTGGAGGGCAGTCTTGTGGAGGCCCACCGGGATGGTTTGCAACACCATGTGGTACGCGTGATATGGTGGCACAAAACATTCACTCAATGTCACTGCCACATGCACCCCGATGTCCCCCAACCAAATTAGCATGCGGCCGTCTTCCTGAGCCTCCGACGTTATGTTGGCCGGATAGAATTTTCCGTTTTGGCGGCAAAGAATTAATGCTCCCAGAAAGGCACCTTCTGGTCGCAGTTGTTCTGGTTCTTCCACGGCTTCGTAAAATGCGATGAGTTGCTCTCTCACCCCTTCCGGATCCTCCTTGTACACATAGATCCATCGAGGGTCCGCCGCACTTAATACCTCGATATTCGTATAGGTCCCACTTAACCCGTCGACCGGATAGTTTCGGTACATTCTGATTTTTTGTGTTCTCTCGGTGCTGTCCGGTTTTGAATTGGCGTTCACCTGTCAAACCGTGAGAGAGACCCGTTTGTACGTCCTCTATAGCTTTGAATTTTGGCCCGGACACCAACCTTTGATGTTGTCGTCTGTCAGGATCGTACAACCGTCTTGGTCGATCGGATATATTACATCACATCGTTCGATCTTGGTGATTCTTGTACTATAATGCGTCAAAATTGCTTTCCAGCTTTTGATTTTTCTTTCCTTCTCAATAACTATTTTTTTAAGCTTCCATTTTTCGATAATATTATTGGTGGATGTACCCATTGTCAGACGTTCTTCAGGGTCCTGGTGCTTCGATGCTGCCCAGTAGTGTACTACCTTTGTCTCATGATGATGCCTGTCCTAGTTTCTTCTTTATATATGGTTTTTTTTCTTCTTCGTTATGAGACCATCTCTTCGTTTTTATTGTGCCTGGCCCCTCTGGATCTTCCTTATCGATTCTGGGTGCTTGATCGATGGTGTCTTCCAAAGACGCTTCATTCTGATGTTGTTATCGTCCATGAATATTTCCTTTGTTTACCTTTTGTAGTTATGTCTGGTAGGTAATATTCCGGCCGATTATTGCCTGAGTGATTCCTTTTCTTCACAGATGCCTCTTCGATGATGGTTGTTCTTGATTTTGAGTGGTCTCTTCTGTATTCCCTATAGCTATTTGCCTCTAATTATTTCCTATAATTTCTATCTTAAAAATAATCTTAGTATTTTTATGTAAATTCTATTTACTATTCCTACATTTTTATTTCTGTTTATCTATCTATTTATTTATTCCGTTTTTTTCCGATAAATTCTTTTTATTACTATCCCTCCAATTTTATCTCTTTTTATTTATATATCTACTTATTTATCACTATACCCGTTTTTCGTTCTTTTTTTTTTATATATGGTTAGATTCATTTTCCTTCTCCCCCCTCCTGTTGTTCTTTTTTTCCTCCTCGCCGCAGTACACCTGGTATTTCGTGAGCAGGCTGGCGTGGAATTTCCCGCGTATTTTCTTCGTGAGTGGATCCATTAACTCGTAGGTAGCTAAACCTACGAATTTTTTTATTTCGTACGGGCCTTCCCGGAGTGATAGAAATTTCGATGTTATTTGATTTACCGGATCTGAGGCATCGAGTGCCTTTACTAGTAGTACTACATCTCCTTCTTCGAAAGTCGTTAATTTATGTGTACTATTAAAACGTTCGGCCCTCCTTGCTCTTTTTTTATAATTCTTCTAACCTAATAATAATCTTTTTAACCAATTTTTGCGCAGTAAATTGTGTACCATGATCGAACTGGATACGACTCGGTTTCCCAAACTGTGGAATATAGCCTTGGAATATCCTTTTTATTACTGTTGCTGTATTGGCTTTTCACATGGGAAACAGTACCACGTACTTACTGAAGGCATCGATTGTTACCAGGATATGTTTTACACCTCGAATGGATGTTGGCAGAGGCCCATGAAAATCAATTGATATTAGGTCTCCCGGTCTCCCGGGAATAATCGTCTGCATTTCGGCGTAATTTGTCTATATTGCAACCTTACTGCATTGACAAATATCACAGCATGCGATGAGTGACCTTGTTAGTTTCACCAGGTGTGGATATGAGAAATCTTCATCAAGGATACGGAACTACTTCCAGGCTCCGATATGCGCATAGAGTTCGTGACATTCCAAGATCATTTGTCGAGCCAAACATTTCGGAAGCACTACTTTCCAGATACGATGTTTATGTGTTTTTGTAGAATACCCTCTCGTAGTCGAAATTTCTTCTCTTCCTCGGTGTAGTTTTCTTTCTCTAATATATCCATTATTCCACGCATATCCTCCTGGTTCCTCTGATGTTTTGCGATTTTCTTCATTTCTTTTATTAAGTCTTTCGATGTCTTCCGTGCCAGAGTTGCATCAATTACTACCAATCCTTTCGTTGTGTCCTCGTTTCCTTCCATCCGGCTCAGAGCGTCAGCGACAGTGTTCTTTTTCCCTTCGAGGTGCTCTATGTTCAGATTGTAGTCTTAAATTGACAGAACCAACCGCATTAATCTTTCTGCCGTAAACCGACATGTTTTCAGAAATATTAATGCTTTGTGGTCTGTTTTAATATGTATCTCAGCACCTCGAAGATATGTTCTAAATTTTTCCAGAGCCCATACAATTGCTAATAACTCTTTTTCAGTTGTCATATAGCCATGTTCCGCTCCTTTGAGAGTCCGACTCGCGAAAGATATCACTTCGCTTTCTCCTTGCTCGTTCTTCTGTGATAAAATGGCTCCAAGCGCAAACCCACTTGCATCCATTGTTAGTGTGTATGGTTTCTATACATCGGGGAAACGAAGAATCACGGCTTCGCAAAATAAATCCTTGACTCTGCCAAAAGCCTCTTGTTGAGTTATGTCTCATTTTCACTTCACTCCTTTCCTTAGTAATTCCAGAAGTGGAGCAGTCTCGTGGGCATGGCGGTTGGTAAATTTTGTATAAAAATTTATGAAACCCAAAAATCCTCTCAATTGTTTCAGATTCTTTGGTGCTGGATATTCTTTAATTGCTTTTATCTTTTCAGGGTCGGGTTTAAGTCCCCCTGTCGTGAGAATGTGACCGAGAAAGGACACTTCTTGTCGCGAGAAGTGTGACTTTTTAAATTTCAGAGTCATCCCATGCTCTTTAAATCGCCTGAAGAGAGTCTCGAGATGAGTGAGATGTTCTTCATGGTTCTTCGATAATACCAGTAAATCGTCAACGAAATGTATGACCAAATCCAACTCATCCAGTACTATGTCCAGTGCTCAAATTAGACTCGCTGTACTTATTTTCAGCCCAAATGGAGTTACGGTAAATTCGTAACACTTCCCATTGTGTTGGAATGCTGTATATTTCTTGGAATCTGGGTATAATGGAATTTGCCAGAAACTGCTCGCAAGATCTAACGTCGAAATTACAGATTTTCCTCGACATCGCTGGAAAATCTCTTCGATAGGAGGTGCATTATTGTGATCGTTTACCAGGTAATTATTTAGTTCCCTGGCATCCGTACACAATCGAACACTCTCGTCGTCCTTTGTCAATGGCATTAAAGGGTTAATAAAAATACTCTCAGATTTCTGTATTACCCCGTAATCGAGCATCCTCTCTATTTCTCGTTGGACTCTATCTCGCTGTGCCAGTGCCACCGGATACGACCGATGAAAATACGGTTTCGGATCCTTGAGCGTCAGATGATGGACATATTTTGACATTCTTCCTGGCCTCTTATCGAATATCACCTGATTCCTTTCTACGATGGCCTTGAAATCATTCTTGATATTAATTTCGAGATCTTTACACTCCTCTATTTTCTCCTCGAATTCCCTCTCCGATAATTGAAATTCTTGAGGCATTGCTGGTGGTACTTCTTGGATGGTACAGATCTCTTTACCATCCTCTTTTGGTATCGAGCTCGGATCAGCCAATTGCCATAATCCATCAATTAATTTTGCTACCACCAGATCTCTGACTGCGACACATTTATTGCAAGCATCGACGGAAATCTGAAGATTCATCATCCCGTCAATACCGATGAGTATCAGCCGTAGCAATTTTGGAACAATTAATAGCTGGATTTCTCCTCTGGATCCATATGCATTTGCTCCCAACATAATCTGTTCTTTCACCCTCTCCGCTTCACCGCCAAATGCTCCAACCACCTTCGTCGAAGTGACAAACAGTGTGGGACATTTCTTAAATTTTTCCTTATATCGATAAAAAAAATCTTCTGAAATGCAACTAAGCTCATTGCCACTGTCAATCAGATTCTTCACAGTCACCGCCTCGACCTCCACTGAAATTTCAGAACACCGAAGACACTCGGTTCCTCTAGCTAAAATTCCCGTGGAGCTTCGGTGACCGTAAAGACCGGGTAACTTGCATTTTGGTCACTGCCACTCCATTGTTTTGCCGCTTCCTTGGACATATCTCGCCGATCATCGGCTTTACTAAGGGTTACGATTTCTTGTTCTTGGCCCAATGATTTCGGTCTCCCAATATTCTTCAGAATGGCTTGATTTTTGGACGGCTCACAGGCAAATATCTCCTTATCTGTCTTCGACTTTTCTTCTTCTTTCTTTTCTCTTGTTACTCTCCGTTCCTTTCTTCTCTTATTCTTCTTTTCCACTACCTCGCTTCGCTCCTCCACCTTTTGTCTTTGCCTTTCGTTTATTCCCGTTGCGCCTCGTTCTTCAATTTCTTTCCTCTTAATTTTTCCTACGGGCACAACGTCTAAGCGTTTCCCGGATTAATACCTTAAGAAACGTTCGGTTGCGCTCGTGCCGCTGGAGTCACCGTGTTCTCGATGAATGGTCTAGGACGATGCCCCTGGATCATATTCATCTGTCTCGGTGGTTCCTGCTCTCTCCTAGGAGTCGGTGGGGGTGTCTGTTGCCACGCAGCTGGTCGAGGGCTCCCTTGATCGCGTGGTGGAGGTGGAGGCGTTTGGTACCGTGGTGGTTGTTCTGGTGGCGCCTGCTGCCATGCTGGTGGTCGTACATTTCCATTATATGGATGATTTTGCCAACGTGGCCGGTTATCTGAATCTCGTGGCGGCTGCCACTCGCTTCGAGGTGGTCCCCGCCATCCTTGATCCCTTAGTCCTCCGCATCCTTGGAGATCTCTCCTCTGACTTCCACTTTTACTGTTGAGTGGTCCCGCCATGTCGATACTCTCCAGTAATTCGAGGAATTCTGGTACTGAGCTTATCTGGCGGATCCTGACCGCACACCTGACTTCTTCATCAAAATGCCTGGCAAGGCGACGGATGATGGCCTCATCGGACATTCTCTCCTCAAGGTCACGAGCATTTCCGGAAATCAGCGTCGGGTACTCTGCCCTCGTACGATTCTGGTAATCTGTGCCGTACGTACCGAACTCGAGGTTGCTTCGGACTTTATCCTGCATCTCTCGTGTCCAGTACCGTGCTCTAAATGCTTCCGAAAATTCAGAAAAACCGTGGATAGTACTCTCCACTAGATGCCACCAATTTTTCGCTTGACCCTCTAATTCGTCCTTGAAGACGAAACGCACGTCCGATCCTTCAGTTCCGGCTGCCTCGCAGTATTCCTGTAATTCTTTTAGGAATTTCATCGGCCGTTGTTTACCATCTGCTGCAAACTTCGGATGCTTCTGCGACTGGAAACGGGTGAGGTTTCCTGCCTGGAACATCGAGAATCCACAAGCCGAATTTTCAATGCTGGTAGTAGCACGTTCTTCCAACTTCTTGATTCTGATTGCGTGATTTTCAGTGACGGTCTGATTCTTTTTAATACGCTCTTTGGCCTCCTCCATCTCCCTTTCAAGCCTTGCTCGAATCGCCTGTTCGTTGATAATGACATCCTGCTGATAATCATTAACAACCTCCTGTTCTTTAACGATTTCTTGACGGATTGCCTCGATTCTATTGTCCGTCCGTTCGTTTACCTTGTGTATGCTTCTCTCGATGTGTTCTCGCATATTTTCTTGGAGTGTCACTGTCCTCGAAATACAAAACCGTTCGCCTTGTTCAATTTCGCCTGGATCTTCTCGAGTTTTTCATCTTGGCCTTCTTTCATGATTTGTAAGAAAGCCATGATCTGACTCATGTCGACCGGATCAGGAACCACGGGGAGAGTATTCCCTAATACCGGAGTCGATTGACCCTCCCCTTGTACGTTTGACTCATTTAATTCCATCGTTTGTGTTATGCTATGGTTTTCTGATAAACGTGCAATTTCCTCACGGTCCTGCCTACGCTGCTGTCTTAACAGACCGTCTGCTGTGGTGGATTCCCACGCAAGAGATCGTTCTAACAGTGAGGTGCTGAGCTCCCGACTCGCACCTAATAGTGCCCGCTGGACTAAACGATTCGCGAACGTTGACTCGAAGCGCATAATTCCTCTACTTGGCACCCACTACCAGCCTTTTTTTCCTATGCTCGCGTCTCTGTTCGGGCGCCAAATGTAACGGTATTCAACGTTACCATTACCCTGAAAGGGTTTTGTTCGGACTCGAGCAGGGAGGAAAGTAATTCAGGCTTTTGTAATAGGTGAAAGTAGGGTTTATTCAGAAAAACAAAGTAGAAATTGTGTGATACAGTAAAAAAGTAAATATGAAATCTAATTATCGCCCCCTTTTTCTTGGTATTATGGCAAACACGCGCCTTACAAAACACTATTCCTGGGCACTCGAGTGCATTTATAATCGTGTCCGCTCGTGAATCTGAAGAATTTATGAGAAACTTATGATTCAAAAATAGTGGTTAGTTGAGAATATAATATTGATCGAGAACATAATTTTATAGTCGGAATCTTATAATGCTTGTGGAGAATGAAATTCGTAAAGTCAAAATAAACAGTAGTTGATATTTCTTTTCGCCCGTTGCATTTGCTAGGTAGGAGATTTAGCCCGCGTACCGTCGGTAAGTAGCCGGCCGCTAGACGAGGCTCAGATTTCTAATAAGTTGCTCGCTTCTTACGTCACAGGCCCGCTGGTGGGGATCGAGCTCCCACCTGCTACTCTGTGAAGGCTGACTCGCTCGTCCACCCGACCGCCGCTGCGATCCGGCGTCAGCAGGATGCACTTTGGGTGCATGCGCAGCTATACCAGGGCCGTATGCTTTTTATATTTCCACTGAGATTTTCTGATTCTTACTTGAATTTCTGATTTATACTCAAATTATTTTTCTCATTCCCTATGCTATCGTGTAATTTCTGTATATCCTATCTTCGCTATTTAAAATTCCGTGGAGATTATTTCTTGTCTGAGAGCATAGTATGTTGAATAGCTCCGTCCTCGGCTACTAGAGAGAGAGACCAAGACCGCTTTGTTTATGTAAGGATCATCCCGCAGTGCGCTGGATTTTAGCGCAACACCGACTCAGCTGCTTCCCGTCTGGTGTGTGTCAGGTACCACAGCTGGGCTCTCTTGGTATCAGTGCGGCTGCACCTAGCGAGGGCTCGTTTGCTCTTCCTTCCTGGACTTCTGCATTGGCGGGACCTGCGAACAAAACTGTTCCCCGAATGCCGAATTTCTAGTCTTTTTATACTAGTGTCCCCTCCGGTCGGCCCATGCTTTTGGTATGACTATAGCTGGTGGCAGTTCTGTAGCCCATCTCCTGTAGCCCACTGGTAGCCTTGGTACTTCTTTTAAAAATCGTCGTTGGTCTTTTAATGCTTCGTTATTCGTATTTTGCGAAAGGAATAACGGGACTTGGTCTCCAACGTGCCGGCCTACATGGTGTGAGTGACGCGCGGTAGCGGCGCTTTATTGTGTGCACCACGCGTTATTAGATCACCAGTACGTTACAAAATATATATATATATATGTAATTATATCATACGTTTTTGATGCGTCGTTGTTAGCGAAAAAGCTCTTGAAGTTCTTGAAGTTCTTGAAGTTATTAGAATGTTTGATGTTCTAGTGGTTCCTGAAGTTCCTTTAAGTTATTAAAGCTCAGAAATTCTCGAAATACTTGAAGTTTTGAAATTTTTTTAAGTTCTTTGCTATATCGAAGTTCTAAAGTTCGTGAAGTTATTAGCATGTTTGAAGTTCTAGTAGTTCTCGAAGTTTTGCAGTTTGTTGAAGTTCTTTGCGATATCGAAGCTCTGACGTTCATAAAGTTGTTGAATTTCTTCGGATGATTGAAGTTTTAGAGTTCTTGAAAGTTTTCCATGGTCTCAGTGATTTGGTCACGTGTAATATGTTTCATGTGGTCCGGGATAAGTGTAGACTTCTTTCTTCTGTTGCCGCAGGAGTGTGTAAGCGCTAAACTGTTTGCAGTTCTAGAAGTTCTTAAAATCCTTCAAAGTAATTACAGCTTCGAAGTTCTCGAAGTTCTTGAAGTTTTGATATTCTCGAAGTTATTGAATGTCGGAAGATATTGAAGTTCTTGGTGTTCTCGAAGTTCTTAAAATTTTTTCGAAATTTCTATGTTCTCGAAGTTTTTGAGGATCTTGGAGATCATGAGGTTCTCAATGTTTTAAGCACATATGATGATCTTGAGGATCAACAGTATGGATCTTGCCCATCTGGTGTTGAAGGGTGTCGTCTTTTCACGTAAATGGTTGCTTCCTCATAGTTAACGGAGGAGGACTCTTTACCCGTCCAAGATGACAGCGGCCACATCGTTCCACTCAGGTGGCACGTAGACAACTTGTTGTAATAACTAGTACTGAATCGTGCATATTTGAGTTAATGACTTGCAGAATCTTATTTCCAATTAATAGCTCACCATTTTTCTATGGAACATAAAATTTGGATTAATATGTGATACAGTATTATTTTTCTTGCGAAAACGTATGCTATTTGCATGCGTGGGTGTGCAGGTTTTATTAATCATACTGTGTTGAGATTTTCCTTCCGGATGTACCTTGACCGACCTGTGAATATATCGGAACACGATGAAAACTCATTCGAGGCAAGAGGAAATGAAAACCAGACACCGAGATGTTATATTGAGGAAGCGGTTTGCTACCTTCCTCTTTTATTATAGAAATACAATCTTTATACACAAGTACGTAGACATTATAAGTGAAATTAACACTCAAATTAATTTGATTTCGACAACAATCCAAAATAGATATTTAGAAAAAACATGCAAATTATAACAATAAATCAACCAATTGAGTTTTGAATGTTGTAATGTGCGCAGCACACAATTATCTCAATTGTGTGCTGAATGTGAATTTGAGATAGCGGTGCGTACAACGTAGCAACAGCTACGCAGCACGACACGCCGATGCCATTGAGTATTAAACCTTGTGCGTAATTCACTGCAACCACTCAGCACTGTATTGCAGAGTGATTGCAGCGAATTAATGAGAAGATGTACAAAACCCGTGCCTGAGTACAGTGATTTTGTGTGCGACCAGCTACGCAATCAGCACTGCGTAGCACACTGCAAACAGAAACTGAGGCTGTACGGTTGAGCAAAGAATATTCACAGTACTCTCCCAGCAGATTTACTGGGGGAAAATACAGTGAATATGAAGCACATGCTTAATTATATTAATTAAGCCGGCAAAACGACATGAGGAGAACGTGGTACAGCTTGTGCTGCAACGCACGCCACGAGTGAGACCAAGTGCTGATGTACCATTTTCTCCTCTCTGACAGTGAATTAATGACGTAATTATGCCAGAGCACTCTTACCTTGAGCAATGAGTCCTGATGAGCGTGAAGTTGAGCAAATCAGATGAATAATGTCCGAGAAATATGCGTAAGAGTCCTATGGATGCGCGTGCTGTCCAGTGGATGTGTGTCGCAAAAGTGCCCAATTCTCAAGATGGCTGCGAGTATGAAAGGTTCGTTGGGCGCTGGAGTCAGTTGAGCGAGACAGCCGGTGAGCGAAACCGAAGTCAAGCGAGAGAGACACCCTCTCGCTTGACGCGGCGTGCCAGTGAGGCACATCCTCGGCTTCGCGAAGCCCATGCTTCGGCTGTCTTCGACTCAACCGAACACCGTGTAGCAAAGCAGCGCAACAGGTAGGCGCACGACGATTATCGATCGCCGTGCGCCAGCTGATTTTCCAACATACTGATAGATGCAAAAAAAAAGATATATGTATGTTTTCGTTTCTTTCTTTTTTTTTTCTATTTATTTTATTTAGATATGAGTGCAGTTATGGATAAAGAGGATAGATTTGATATTCTCGACCAGGGGGTTTGGGGTCTAGAGAGATCATTTTTGTCAACGGGAGATGGTGGTAGGGTTGTGGGACTACGAGGCAGCGAACTAGACGTGGTCAGAGATCTACCTGGGTATTGAGTGGGTGGGGAGGTCTCCAAAGTCATATGCAGGTACCGACAACTTGGGTACCAAAAAGCGTGCTGTTCCCAGAGGTCGTCCTTAATTTCCCAATTTCCCATTACCATTCCACAATGAAAACACGTTACTTCGTTTTCTTTTCCCGAAAAGAAAAATCCGGCGGAAGCTAATCGTATAGGATCTAACGCGTAGATTTCGGGCCAAAAGGTGAAACTTTCTAAGCGTTTTCTATTAATCATTTTCAAAAGCTGGGTACGATGGGGTCAATGAACTTCTTATAGAAGGTCTGTCGTCGTGGCAGTCGAGGATCGCGCTGACTCTTACTTCCAATCGAGAGTCGAAACGTTCTTTGTCGCAAGGAAAAGGAATTTTTCGTGGGTCCTGTCCGATGGGTACGTTTCCGCAGGGAACACTTCGTACAAATCGGCATTGTTCTTGCCATCTACTGTGATCCTTCATAGGGATATCACCTACTTCCCAGTTTTTAATAATCACCCTACAGTCAAAGCAATTAACTTCGTCATCTATTCCAGTATAATAAAACCCTGCCGCAGCTAGTTCTGCGGAGTCTAAAAATGTAACTGGCCAATTGTGATAGCTGTCTAAACGGATTTGTTCAAACAAAAATTTTCCACGTGGCCCTTTCCTTGACATGATTATGTTATGAATATACACAAGATTTGCAATTAATAGTTTAAGAGTAAAAAACGAAATTATTATTATTACTGTGATTTTTGTTGCAACAGTCGCTGTTATTATTAGTCTATACCTATTTTTTTTTTCCTTACAATGTTCAGTTATGAGGATTAAATTATTTATTGATTCCTAAAACACTAGGGTATCTCATATGTCCCAACTATTGTTATGAAAGAATTATCATTACTCTATCTATCAAAAAAATTATTTTTATAAGACTATCAATACTATTAGCATATTACTATCGTATTATTGAAGTATTATTATTATTATTATTACGTACTTTTTATTAACTTTACTTCTGTTTTTCTTTTGTACGTTACCCCTTTGATAATTTTGTTTCAAGGTTTCGAATCCGGTCTTGGTAATTCACAGGGTTTCCCAGTCCGTCCTTGAAGTAAAAAGTCCAATTTGTTTACTTTGGAATACTACTGCATTCCAGGGTCTATGTTTGACCTACTGAAAAGCCAGGCCTTTCCTCAATAGTAATACTTCCACACGGTTGGTTTAAGTGACATACCATATTTCCTAAAATTATACTTGATTCTTGTTATCAATATTCTTATCGTTACCTTTTAGGGAAACATATATAGATTATTAATTAAAATATATGTATATATATATTTTTTTTCTTTCTTTTTCATTTATTAATTTATTATTCTTTTGAGTGCAATTTAACACTGTCCTATAGATGTGGCTGATTAATTTTATAGCGATGCAACTCTTTAATATTCTTAAGTTTGTTACTATAGCGGTAATATTCTACTAATTGAATAAATATTCCTTAATGAACCTTTATTATTCCTGAATCGAATTTAATATAATTTAGCCTCGCTTTTTAAAAATATTTATTTTATTTTATTATTATTTATTTTTATAGCAACAATCACTAAAGATAGAATCTACAATGGAATTTTTGATTTCCTTAATCTATTTGAATGTACTATCACGTCTCTTTTTGGAAGTTTAATACGTACATTGCCTTTTGTTAATATAGCTGTTATTTCATGTGGACCAGTGTAGTGGTCACCAAGTTTTCCAGGTTTAGGTCCTTTCAACAAAAATACTAGGTCGCGGATTTTAAATTCAATTGGGTTTATTTTACGATCTTGATATTATTTCGATTTTTCTTTAGATTTAATCAAATTTTCTCGACCAATTTCTTGTATATCATGAATTTGCGTGACTAATTGGGTTAAATAGTCGTCGTATGTAGCAATCTTCTTCATATCTGATGGTGACATCCCAGAAGGGACTCGGGCTATTTTTCCGATCACCATTTCATAGGGTGTGTGCTTAGTACCTTCGTGTACATTTGTATTGTAATTATAAATAGCCATTTCAACCCAATCGTCCCAATCGCTTTGCTACCAATCCATTGGATTGGGGATGAAAAGCGGTGGTTCTAACTTTCCGTATTTTAAACAGCTTCGCTCTTTGCTTTAGAAATTTACTTAAAAAGTTGCTACCTTGGTCGGTAAGCACTGCCTTAGGCGATCCAAAATGACAAATGAAACGTTTGACAAAGCTTTCCGCAATAGTTACTGCTTTTGCATCAGGTATAGGAATAGCCACAGAATATTTTGTTAATTGATCTTGAATGGTTAATATATGCTCATTCTCCTGCTTGGTTTTCGGTAAAGGGCCTACTATATCCATATTAATTTTACAAAAGCGATGGCAGGAGTATCCGTAATGATCATTGGCTGTTTTTCGTCGCTCGAGGACTCGGTATCGCTTCCTTCGAGAGGCTTAGGGGTACGTTTTCTCTGAACTAGCACGCTTGTTTCGTTTCGGGGGTTATTAACGTCGAGTATAGTTTCCTCGGTCGACTCTTTGTGGCTAGAATATGTATTGCTTGTAGATGTTTCAGGATATACTATAGACTCAAGAGTACCTGGGGGTTATTTACCGAAGTATTAGGTAAATCCACCTCGTCTTCTATACGCGCCTGAAACGTTTTGTGGTCGGGTGATATTTCGAGTGACCTATGTGGAAAAATAAGTTCGGTACGCTGCTCCTTACAGTCAACAGATTCCCGATCCCAATTATATTCGTCTATTTCATAATTGCGTAATGTATGATTCTGGTTATTTTCCATAATATCCTCATCATCGTCAGATTGTTTTTCTAATAATCGAGTTATCTCTGCATCCGTCAATTGATGCTTAGGCTTCGTACGGTTGCCAGTTAAGGGATTTATTTGAATAATGAAAATACCGTCATTCGAGGTTGTTTCATCGACTGGATTTCTCGAAAGTGCATCAGCATTAACATTAGTTTTCCCGGCTTTGTATACTACATCGTATTCGTATTCCGCGAGTTTTAGTCGCCAACGCAAGATTTTTTAATTACCGTCTGTTGACCGTCGAAACCATAGCAATGGTTTATGGTCGGTTACTACAGTTTACCTTTGAACCCGAAGTTTCCAGCCCACCACTACGCAAGGCTGCCTGTGACACTAAACTTTTTTCTGTTTGAATCTCGACTTTAATTAATTCACCAAGATTATTGTTCGGACGTAGACGTTGTTCGATTTCCGGTTTTAACCTGTGTAGAAAACATGCCTGAAGACTTTCTTTAGTGTTGTTAATAAATGCAGCAGTAAAAGGATTATCTTCGCTCGCATCATAATTTTCGAGTATTAAATTTCCCAAGTCCCTTACGCGGTTGGAATATGCAATGACGGACTCGTTTTCTCTTTGATATATGGATCCTAATTCCCCTTGGAGCTGATACACGTTTCGCGTAGGTGCATAAATATCTTTAAGTAATCTTTAATCTTTAATCTTTAATCAGTCTTTAAGTAACTGCTCTTACTAAATTTGATTCGGCTCATGGCTCCATCATAGCCAAGGCCTCTTTGCATCCCTGAATAAACATACCGAGTGATAAAGATTGACCGTCATAATTCGGTATGACAGCCAAGGCATCTCGAGGAGACAATGTTTGATTATTATTAACCATTGTGGGAGGTGTTGGTGGTGAGTCGTTAGACTTAATTAAATTTTTAGTAGAAATTTTTATTGGGAGTGTTATATTCAATGTCTTATTTGGACTTGAGTCTTTGACCGAGGGATAGGTGGAGCAACTGGGAGTGGACAAATTGTATTCTGGCAAAAGATGTAATTTTTTAAACAAATTTTTAGTTTTAGTATAATGTGTTTCGTGAGCGAACCTTGCTCACCTTAACCCCACTTACGCGAGGAGCTAAAACATAGGATTTCTTTCACTAGTGTAATGTGTTTCGTGAACGAGCCTTGCTAGCCTCGACCTTACTTACGCGAGTAGCTAAAACATAGGATTCCTTTCACTAGTGTAATGTGTTTCGTGAACGAGCCTTGCTAGCCTTAACCCTACTTACGCGAGGAGCTAAAACATAGGATTTCTTTCACTAGTGTAATGTGTTTCGTGAACGAACCTTGCTAGCCTTGACCTCACTTGCGCGAGGAGCTAAAACATAGGATTTCTTTCACGAGTGTAATGTGTTTCGTGAACGAGCCTTGCTAGCCTCGAACTCACTGCACGAGGAGCTAAAACATAGGATTTCTCCCACTAGTGTAATGTGTTTTGTGAGTGAACCTTGCTAGCCCCGAACTCACTTGCGCGAAGAGCTAAAACATAGGATTTCCCCCACTAGTGTAATGTGTTTTGTGAGCGAACCTTGCTAGCCCCGAACTCACTTGCGCGAGGAGCTAAAACATAGGATTTCTCCCATTAGTGTAATTGTCGTTCATGAGCGAACCTTGCTAGCCCCAAACTCACTTGCGCGAGGAGCTAAACATAGGATTTCTCCCACTAGTGTAATTGTGTTTCGTGAGCGAACCTTGCTAGCCCCGAACTCACTTGCGCGAGGAGCTAAACATAGGATTTCTCCCACTAGTGTAATGTGTTTCGTGAGCGAACCTTATCAGCCTTGACCTCACTTACGCGAGGGGCTAAACATAGGATTTCTCCCACTAGTGTAATGTGTTTTATGATGATTGTGTTGTTAGTGATACGTGCGCGGGCAAATCTGGTTGCCCATGTGTTAGGTTGAAAAAGGATAGTTCAGGTAGGGTTTTTAGAATGCTGACCGCTGGTGTAAGCGAGCCTGCGAATTTCTTAAAGGCCTATGGCAGAAAGAGTAGCACGTGCAGGTGTAGGTGCAATGTTATGAGGGATGAATGGAGGTGAACGGTGCGAGTGATCGCTCGAGAGGATTGTTAAGATGAGCAACGTAGGAGTTAATAATAGGACTGTTTGTAATTCTATTAATATTTTCAGAATTGTATGCCTACTGTTTTCACGCCTGGTAGTTTGACAGAATTTATGTAAATGACAGTACAAAGAAGTTAATGTTACGGAGCGAATCGTATAGTAACAATACAAGAAGTCTGATGGTTGTTTGGTTGCAATAAATATAATATTACTCTCTATAGTTAATATTCGGAGAAGCTATTTTCCTTGTAGTTCTCCTCACGTATGTTTTAGCGATTATTCTTTCTTGTGGTTTCATTCGTTATAAACCGAGTTGGCTTAAGAAAATTTCTTGCGCGACTTGTTCAATGAGTTCTTGCGCGAGAACCTCGAGTTCCTTTCTACGCACTTGAAGTTCCACTAATTTTTCTAATGGTCCCATGCAACGGAGTATAATTTATAATGATATATATTGTAACGGAACGCACTTACAGCGATCTGCTACGAGAATTAAAAACCTTAATCAATCAAACATATCCAACCCACACCAACAAACACAGACTACAACTAATGATTCAAACAAAGAAATCACCAAAAAGTGATTATCTATAACAATACGAGCAAACACGGGGCGAACAAATACCCACCGGACTAGGAAAACATAATAGAAAAGTAAGTACACACAGGCAACCGCGAGTACCCACCCTAAACAGCATAGCGTCAATATTAGGCCCCACCGAACTCGAAGATGACCATCAAAACAAACACAGCCCGCAAGACGCGAGCAAGGCGAGAGGGAGGCCGGACAGCAAAACCACACGCAGTAGACCGGACCCCAGCGTAGTAGCCCCCGTCCTAAGAAAAAGGGGGCGGAACCACGCGTAAAACCAATCGGCTATACCACACAGACGGCAACACGCTAAGAACGCCACAGTACGGAGAAACGACAAAAAAATTAGTGGAACTCTTGAAATTCCACAAATCCTCAAGATGAAACAACAGGGTGCCTTCACATGAAGCCTCACCACATGCCCCCACTCACGGATAAAACATTAACATTAGAAAAAAAGCATAAAACAAGCCAATCTCTCACAAAACTCAATTAACAAATTGAGATCAGGGCAAGCCCGACACTGAAAAACACACGAAAACGCGAACAACATAAAAATCAGGGAGGAACACCTAAAAAACACATTAAGAAACACAAAATTGGCAATAATTAATCAATTCCGGCTGATTGGTATTTCGCCTGATGGTGTTTGACAGACCTGTGAATATATTAAAACTAATGAAGCTTCACTCAAGACAGGGTGAAAATAAACCAGACTTGTAGATGGTAATTTTGAGAAAGCGGTTTATTATGCCTTCCTTATGAAAGTGAAAATAAATACAAAAATAAACCAAACTTAGAAACAATAAAAAATAATAAAAATAAATGCACCAAAAATCTAAGAATTGAAAACTGAATTTACTTAAATAAACTGAGTTTGATTTTGAGATATCGCAGCCCACAATTATATTAATTGTGCTGTATGTGCTGAGAGCAGTGCACTCACTGAGAGCAGTGTGCGTGCTGCAACTAGCGCTGCGGAGCATGCCACGCAATGCGATAGATGAGTGCGTAGACAAATTCAATGCCTGTCACCAAATACTCAATGAGAACATGAATTAGAATCTGCAGCAAGTGAGTGCTAGCACATGAAAATCTGGCCACTGTTTCTAATTCTAGTGTGACAGGTTATGAAGCAGTCTACGTTGCAGAGCATAATAATGTGAGCTTGAGGATGCACAAAATGATCAGACTGAATTCACAACACTTTCCCAGCAAGTTTAATTGGGGGAAAGTACAGTGAATTGGTAAAACACACGCAATTGTATTAATCGCGCATGCTAATAATTGAGTGAAAACGTGGTGCAGCCCGCGCTGCAGATCACGCCACAGTGTAAGACATTTTATACTGATGTACCCATATTTATGAATCTCCTCACCATCAGTGAATTATGGTAAATTGTGACGGTGTTCTCTTACCTTAATTTGAGTCCTGTTGAGCACGATAGCTGAGTAGATCCAGTGAAGAGCGATGAAGAATATCCACGAGAAGCAGAGATGAGTGCGCTGTTCCATGCGGTCTTCACGTAAAAGTGTCTATTTTTCCAACATGGCTGCGGGATATAATAGCGTCGCTGGGCGCTGAAGTCAGTTGAGCGAGATAGCCGGTGAGCGAAACCGAAGTCAAGTGAGAGAGGCATCCTCTCGCTCGACGCGGCATGCCAACGAGGCACAACCTCGGCTCCGCGAAGCCCTGCCTCGGCTATCTCCGCCTAACCGAACGCTGCGGGCTTGAGCACAGCAACAGGTCGACGCACGGCGAATATCGATCGCCGTGCGCCAGCTGATCATCCAACACCGGCCAATTCCAAACAATAAAGCAGATAGGCGAACACATACGAGGTATAAAAAACCCGCATGTGATAAAAGTAGTAAAGAACGTTGATCGAACCACAAAAAACATCAAAAGGAAGGTTGATCCTCCAGCAGGTAGAAATTTAACAGTAACCAACAGAACGCAACCTCGCTGGAACCTCGATTCAAACTCTGGAAAGACAAAGCACCGGCTAAATATAGAAATTTAAGACATAACGGGACACCTACACGCTACCCCGCACCTCCTTTACCTAGTGATTGAAGTGCGACAAACATCACGTGACCTACCACAAAACACCCCCCTGTGGTCGATCCACTAAACTATATAAACCGCGACAGGACAAGCCTCTAGGCTCTTAATGAAAATTATTCCTCAAGAAAAGTGCTGCCTGACAGCCGACCTAACTTCATATCAATTTTAAATTCAATATGTAACGAAACAACTATTCTTTCGATCAATCGATTCCCCCGCATTGCGCTTGGCCGTCGTTTGACCGAACGAATCAATATCGATAATCACTAACAGTTTGGGAATTATCATGATAGAAACCAGTGTTCTTTTTCTCAACTGATTCCCCTGCATTGCGCTTGGCCGTCAGTTGAGTAAACGAACTAATTAGGATACTCTGTGAAGAAAGGGCTCCCCTACATTGCGCCTTGACCGCCCCTAATCACAGCGTCAGGGCACTCTTTCCTTAACGTGTCCCGACGGATAGCACCGTGGCTACATGTCTCTTGAAGAGTGAAGAAGCACGTGTATATCCAGGTCAAGGGAGACGCATCCCGACTTGCTGCACCATGCGCACTAGATTTGTAGGGTGTACCTGTGTGCGCAGGATCACGTCAGGGCCAGCACCAACTACCACCTGCTACATACGGATACCTCGGCTAATCACGCTAATGAAGAGACCGAATTGTAAGCCCCTTAATGGCGCGATAAGGTAGCATAAACAAGCGTGAATAAATGCCTCAGTATCCGGGGTACAGGAAGAACTAGTTGGTCATAGCTGCGGACCCGGTATCTTGTGCGAACAGCGAGCTATAGCTAGTGTAACGAATCGGCCTCGTAGGCTACGGTCGATGTTATTAGCTTCAGAAACAATTCAATCCAACTCGTACCGTGGATCCCCCGATGAGATCCCCTACTCCTTGGCATTCAAACGTATTATAATGAGCGTACTCGGTTTTGGTCGTTGACCGGAGAAAGTAGTCGCTGCGAAGCAACCGAGCGAGACGCCAGCTCTAATATATAAACAAAGTAGCGGTGTAGCAACCAAGGAGCGCACTCACTCTTATTATGTGCATGCCGAGTATACCGGTCGTCTAGTCAGTTTCCAATTCTCATTTCAAAGTGATAACTATCTTTATTGATTCAAAATATAATCAATATGCTCGCGTGTGTAAAGTCGTGTAATTGAATTTGGAAGTACAAACATTTATAATTTCGAATCGAAGTATATATTTATTCAAGTGTAATCAACTCTACAAAAGTTATCTGAATTTCTCGAACACCTGATCCGTGATGCTATGAACGATTACAAAAGGTGTAAGGGAGGACAACATCGCATTGTTTAATGGATCACTCATCGGATCTGCTCATCATCCAAAAGAAAGACCATCTGTGGCCAAAGGAAAAGAGTGCCATCGTGTCGTAGTGGGCTACGGCGTATCTATCGTCGATGCGAGCCACGCACACGCATACCACCACCTCGCCTTCTATAACATCGAAGAGCCGTCGCCGTGCAGTCAAACGTCCGAAGCTAAGTCTACCTGTTAATGATAAATCATGAAGTTTCGAACATAATTCGCTCAAATTCCGTCTCGCATTCAGATGCGCTTGATCCTATATGAGGATATACATATATATATATATTCTCTTTCTATATAGATATATACATCTATCACATGATAACTCGGTGTCAATTTGAAATAATATCTCGGAGAATTTATTAGCGTTAGGGCGTTAACGCTTTGTAGAGCGGTTTATAAGAGTGCCAAGGTCGTCTGCCGGGTATTTCATGACCATGATTGTGCTTGCGAGGAATGTTTTGATAAATATCAACTTGTGATACTTATAGTAATAGTATATCTGTGTATGCTCCAGCCAAACGGCTGTATTACAATTCGGGACTATAATCCGTCTTGTACATTCCAAAGATGAAATGCTAATGTCAAAGAGTTTTTATGTATTGATTTGGAAATTATCTATTGAGAGGACGAAGTCTATTGTTTCGCCCGGAGCCGTTTATAATCCGTTTGTTGTCGTATATTCCGCAGTGAAATGCTGATGTCGAGATCGAAATACTCGAAAGAAAATTATTACCGTTACGTGTCTCCATGAAGGTATGACAATTTCAATCATTAAATGCAATTGAGGATTCCGAACTATTATGTTCGATCATCTATGATATCTAACGCTATTAAATTCGTCGAATTTGTTATAACATCGATTCTTCCAGAATTGATATTGTCACATCTTCCAATGTCCAATGTATGTGAATATATATATATGATCTCTATGGAATGAAATTTGGATGGAACGCTATTAAATTTGTCGAATTTGTCATGATATCGATTCTTCCAGAAGCGATATTGTCACATCTTCCAATGTACCCTGTATTACATATCTATGTGATGTTTCTTCATCGAAAATTTGTTAATATTGTCTGAAATAGCCTATAATTGAACGTTCTTAGGTATGGGAGTCGAGTGAGACACGCTTGTCGATTCTCATATATTCGCCATTATTATTATTATTATTATTATTATGTGAATTGGATTATAAGTAGACTTTGCCATGATCAATTATACTTATTGATTATTTTCTTGCAAAGAAGATAAATGAACATCATTATAACAAAACGCAAATTATTACCATTATTGAGAAATTTATTACAATTGGCGAATCTATCAGATCGTACAATAACATATTATTTATGGTGATAATTACATTGAATATTTGTGAACCCGATATTGATATCCGAAAATTTGTCGCTTATTGTCATTAAATTACAAATATAACACGGTAGTCAAGAGTTCGATACTTTCAATATCTATTCCTCTCGGTCCCCAGATTAAAAAGAAAAACAAACATAAATATACGAAATCATCGTGAATAGTCACAATAAAAATAAAAATATATATAAAAGGAACAATTTTTATTTATAATTAATTTTTATTACAATTACAATTATATTACACTAGGGAACCAAACAATAACAAAGACGAGTAAGATAGGTAGGTAAACTCACACACCCTATCTCTCAGTACGACACTCGCGATCCCAATCTAAGCTCACCGCGTAAACAACGGCAAGGCGGAGCCTCGAAAGGCGAACCACGCGAACGGTTACTCCTAACAATAAAATATCAAAATAGCATGTCACCAGCTAAACGTCCTATGATTAAACAAGGCCGACCGGTATGTCCAACGAATGTACCAAGGAACGCCCCATATGAGGACAAGCACAGGCAGGAAGAACCAACGGGCCCCACCCTTTGTAAAATCAAATAGACACACGCGCAGTCACCGTTCCTCCAATGTAAATAGGAATCCATATATGCAATTATAAGAATCGCGTAAAAGCTGTAACAGAGTGACACTCTCTAGCCTATTTTCTTATGTCGAACGGCCGTGAGAGCCGAGAAGATGTGAAAACACCTACAAAATTAGACTCGGTACAAGAGTACCGAGGTTTTGTGGGCAATAGGCCATTGCCCCGATATAAGAACTAGAGCTGTCGCCGTTCCGAAATTCCCTCGCTGACGAAAACAGCAGGTCAGCGACCAGCTGGCCTTGCTGGGAGGCGAGGGGAAGGCGGTAAGCGCGGCAGCGGCGTATCGCGAAAGCCTGAAGATGCGTTATATTTTAAATGATGATAGGGAAATCGGTAGAGGGGACTGAGGCGAGGGGAGGCCTATAAAAGGCCGGTGCGGGAAGAGAGGAGCTCTCTTCGCGAAATTGTAAAAACGTAACAGGTACGGAAATCGTGTGAAAAGATAGAAAACCAGGGAAAGGTGGCGATAGACGAGGGTGTGTTAAAAGCAGAGAAAGTAACAGATAATAGTGGTGGAAAGCCACAAATAACCGAAAGTAGGTAATTAATAAATAGAATAGAGTAGATCCGGAGGAAAATAAATCCGTGTAATTCAGTAGTCTTTGAGTATCGTTTATCGGAATTAGTGCACCAAAATTATAATCATAGAACCAGATGAAGAGGTATGGACATTTAAACCGACGAGAGACTCGAGAAACGAAAATCGCATAAGTGGAAAGGAGACAGAGTGCAAGTAAGACGAGAGAGAAAGAGCAAAGAATTGTACATAGAGTTTCTACACTCTATACAAGTAGTGCGGTGTGTGTGTGTGTGTGTGTGTGTGAGGCGACAATACCGAGGCGTCGTCCCGTAACCGTAGCTCGAGCTCCGGAATACCAGGAAGTTGCGCTCGAATAAGTAGAAATAATAATAACTAAAATCGAAAGAATTCCCTGATTTCCGAGACCGAAAAGATAGAATTAAGAAATATAGAAGATAGGATAATTGTAATTCAATATAGAATAAGTAGCATTAAAACATAGAATAAATAAGACGAGTGGATGAGCGAGAGAAGCGTGAGAGCACGAAGAATTGTGAATAGGGTTCCTACACCCTATAAAAAGAGAGAATGCGAAGTAGCATAACTAGAAAGCGAAATCTCGGTGCGACAGATGTCCGATAATCCCGTGTAACACCGAGCGAGGAAGGAGCACCATTAGAGTTAGAGCGAGAGAATCAGAAAAGAGAGCTGAGACGCTTAACCGAAGGAGTGAGTGCGAGGAAAGACAGCGACGGTGCGGTATTGATATAGCAGCGTATTGAACATAGGTATAGTGAAACTGTGCTACGAACCATAACAGACTCCCGAGTAATACCGAGAAATCGCGCATCACCAATAAAATAAATTAATTGCGGAAATAATCAGTTGCATACCAAGTGTAAAGGAAGATCCTCGAAAATTTGAGGATTGTAATAAAAAGAAAAGTGAGGTTTGGCTATAAATTATTTGTCTTAAATAAAGCATCACTGTCCACCACTTTGAAGTCTGCATTAATTAGTTCTGTGTTGAGCCCAAAACCCCACGAAAAATCAAATTACATGTGAACGGGAGAAAAATACCGTTACAAAGCAAATGCGACAACCCTCGTAGAAAAATTGAGTGTTAAGCTCCATATAGGTGATATCTCATCACCATACGAATAATAGAGTCACAACCCGAAAATAACCGGAAATATATCCGCATCTGTAATTATAAGAATCGCGTAAAAGCAAACGCGATAACCCAAAATAGATAAATTGAGTGTTAAGCTCCGTATAGGCGATATCTCATCACCATACGAATAATCGAGTCATAACCCGAAATAACCAGAAATAAATGCGCATATGTAATTATAAGAATCGTGTAGAAGCAAACGCGATAACGCTAGTAGAAAAAATGAGTGTTAAGCTCCGTATAGGCGATATCTCATCGCCATACGAACAATCGAGTCACTAACCGAAATAACCAGAAATAATTCCGAATACGTAGTTTAAGAAGAATCGCGTAAGAACGAAGCGCGATAACCCCAAATAGGAAAATTGAGTGTTGAGATAGATATAGACGATATCTCATCGCCATACGAATTATAACGTCCATAACCTAGAATACCGGAAGCGATTCCGCATACGTAATTTTAAGAAAAATTATCGCATAAACAATCGAACGCAGTCGAAGGTTAGAACCCGTTCAAACGACCAGATCGTCCTCCGTGACCACGAACTTCCTTCCACCCTCTTCACAAAATTAACCAGCTATCAGTGCCCTCAGCACAACGAAAATAAGAAAAGTACCCTACAAACACTAGACCAATGATGAAAGGGTAACTAACCACATGTCCAACGTGGACATATGCGAATCCAAAAACCCAAAATGAGGTCTAACAACAAAAACAATAAATGAAATATAATAATACAATCAATCACACGAACAATAGACACAACTCATCCCATCCAGCCCAGATCACGAACCTGTTTCGAGCTACCAATCCTCTCCTGATGGTCTAATAACATCTGCGGTCGAAACAAAAATTAAAAATCTACGCGATTTCACCGCGACCGCTTAGAGACGCGCAAAAAAAGGGGTAAAATAAAGTAAATCAGTAACATCAAGAATCCCGAAACGTTTCAATATATATTTATCCACGTATACCAGGTCTATATATATGAAACCGGAATTTGACCATAGATGACCCTAGCTGTCAATGTAGTTACCGTCAAACCGCGTCGTTGGCGCCATTTCCTTGTTGATATGTCTGACAAAGATTTTCAACTCACAACAATACAAGTTTCATACAACAGCATAGTTTGTAATAACATTGAACATGTCGAATTTTGTGCCTGGAAACTACGATTTGCGGACAGCATTGATTTTCTGTTACCATTTGAAGAAAATTGCTGCAGAATCGCATCGAATGCTTGTCGAAGCTTACGGTGAGTATGCTCTTGGTAAATCACAGTGCTTTGAGTGGTTTAAAAAATTCAATAGTGGCGATATTCACGTGAGAAAGGAAAAACGTGGAAGACCACCGAAAAAGTTTTAAGACAGCGAATTGCAAGCATTGTTGGATGAGGATGACGCTCAAACGCAACAACAACTCGCGTATCAATTAAATGTGACACAAGAAGCCGTCTCCATACATTTAAAAGCCATGGGAAAGATCCAGAAGATGGGAAAATGGGTTCCACATGAACTGAATGAAAGACAGCAGGAAAACCGAAGAACCACTTGCGAAATACTGCTCGCCAGGTACAAAAGAAAGTCATTTCTCCATCGAATTGTGACTGGCGATAAAAAGTGTATATATTTTGAGAATCCTAAGCGTAAAAGATCATGGGTAACTCCAGGCGAACCATCAACATCGACTGCAAGGCCAAATCGCTATGGACGGAAGACAATGCTCTGTGTTTGGTGGGATCAGAAGGGTGTGATCTATTATGAGCTGTTAAAACCAGGTGAAACCGTTAATACTGAACGCTACCGACAACAAATGATCGATTTGAATTAAGCTTTGCGTGAAAAACGACCAGAATATCAAAAAAGGCAACACAAAGTGATTTTGCTTCATGATAATGCACCATCACACACAGCAAAACTGGTCAAGGAAACGATTGAGGCGTTTAGTTGGGAAGTACTTTCGCATGCGGCTTGCTCACCAGATTTGGCTCCGTCCAATTACTACTTATTTGCATCGATGGGACACGCACTTGCTGAGCAGCGCTTTACTTCTTACGTAAGTGTACGAAAATGGCTCGATGACTGGTTTGCTTCGAAAGAGCAACAGTTTTTTTGGCGTGGCATCCACAAATTGTCAAACAGGTGGGAAAAATGTATAGTTAGCGATGGGCAATACTTCGAATAAAATATTTTTTATCATTTTCATACAATAAACGTGTACGAGGGTGGTTTGAAAAGTCCGTGCAAAGTCAGAGAGAGGGCACTACTGCTGCCTATCGAAGTTATTTTCAGTCAGTAGCATCTCTTGGAAGAACACACACCAAGTTTCAGCCAGATCGGTTTATTTCTTTGTGTTTGGCGTTCGTTTGAATCGAAGAAGTTGAAAGGTTTTCAAAACATGGACGAAAAAGAATTTCGCGTGTTGATTAAACATTACATTATGGAAGGCAAATCGCCTCAGGAGACTAAAGAGAAGCTTGATAAACATTATGGTGACTCTGCACCTTCAATTAGAACAGTTTATAAGTGGTTTCAAAATTTTCGGAGTGGCCATATGGACACAAGTGACGCTGAACGTTCTGGACGCCCTGTTTCGGCCACGACTCCAGAAATCATTGATAAAATCCATGATATGGTGATGGATGACAGAAGAGTGAAGGTGCGTGAGATTGCTAGAGCTGTGAGCATCTCGAATGAACAGGTGCATAATATTTTGCACCAACATTTGGGCATGAAAAAGTTATCCGCAAGATGGGTGCCGCAATTGCTCACGATTGATCAAAAACGAATCCTATAATTCGGAAGGGATCAACAAACTAGAGCAGGGGTCTCCAAACTTTCCAGCCTTAGGGCCATACTGATTACTCCAGTAAGTTCCGAGGGCCAAAACCATATTATCATTGTTGCCGGCGGTAAAAAGTGAAATAGTCCAAAATCTGTCCGCGGGCCGAATGTGGCCCTCGGGCCGTAGTTTGGAGACCCCTGAACTAGAGCATCGCTGGACGAAGTGTATTAGTCTAAAAGGAGATTATGTTGAAAAATAAAAATGATCTATCCTAAAAAATTAAGTAGTTTTCATTTTTGCACGGACTTTTCAAACCGCCCTCGTATTTTCTATACAAAAATTCCGGTTTCATATTTATAGACCTGGTATGTCCTTCAATACAAATTCTATCTCTTTTTATTCACCAGTCATTATTGAATATTAGTTTCCACATTTGATTTCCACAAGGTCAATTTACTTACGAAAAAGACTTGCCAAACAACTTGAATTATAGTGGATACTCTATAGAACGAATCAATTTTTGCAACGATGTCGATCAATGTACTTGAACCACATCAACGAACGTTCTCAATTTGTAATTTTTCAAGGGGAAATCCGATCATCTAACTCAAATAAAAGACACTTTTATTTCAGCTTTCAACTACATCAATTTTTATAAATAAAAGCGATTTATTAAAACCCGATAATGATAATTTAAGAAAAAGAAAAATCAATTTTTACACTTTAAATTCGCACAGCGGTAAAAAGGTAAAAGTTAGATTTTATGCTTTTATTGAAGGGAATTAGTAAATTTTCACGAATTGAATTGATTCACTAAAACTAAATAAAAATGAAAAAATCGATTTTGACGAATTAAATCAAGATATTAAAACGCGGTAAAAAGGGAAAAGCTAAATTTTGGGAATTGAATCCGTTTACAAAAACTGAGAAGAAAGGGGGGATCACTTTTCATGAAATTGGTTGAATCACTAAAACTCAAATAAAAGTAAAAAATCAATTTTCGCGAATTAAATCACTTCTCAAAAACGCGGTAAAATGTAAAATTTAGATTTTATGCCTTTGAACAATTTACAACATACGCGATTGAAAGGAAATAGTATGATACATTTTTACGAATAGAATTGATTCACTAAAACTCAATAAAAATGAAAAAATCGATTTTCACGAATTAAATCCAGATATTAAAACACGGTAAAAAGGGAAAAGCTAGATTGTATGAATTAAATCCGTTTACAAAAACTGAGAAGAAAGAGGGGATCACTTTTCATGAAATTGCTTGAATCACTAAAACTCAAATAAAAGTAAAAAATCAATTTTCGCGAATTAAACCACTTCCGAAAAACGCGGTAAAAAGGTAAAATTTAGATTTTATGCCTTGAAACCTTGTCTTGTTAAAATAAAAATCGTTGAACTCGATGATTTGTGAAGCTGTTAAAATTTATTCAAATAACCGAATGAGTGATACACGTACGTTCGCTATTACCGTGCGCGAGCGATCGTTATTTTTCGGTACAATACACTTAACGCGAAGAAAAAAATTATCCGATGTGTATGGAGAAGATGTGTTAAGTGAGCGCCAGTGCCAAAACTGGTTTGCAAAATTTCGATGCGGCAATTTTGACATCGAAGATGCACCACGTTCTGGAAGGTCAGTTGAAGCTGATGAAGACACAATAAAGGCATTAATTGATGCAAACCGGCGAATAACAACTCGTGAGATCGCTGAGAGATTAAATTTATCGAATTCGACCGTTCATGATCATTTGAACCTGCTAGGTTTGACCTCAAAGCTCGACATATGGGTTACTCATGTTCTTACGGAAAAAAATTTGTGCCAACGCATTGACGTTTGTCATTTGAAGCGTATCATCACTGAGGACAAGAAATTGGTTGTCTACAACAATGTTAAGCGCAAAAGATCCTGGAGTTAAAAGATAAACCGGCTCAAAGCACTTCGAAAGCCAATATTCATCAAAAAAAGGTTATGCTATATGTTTGGTGGGATTTCAAAGGAATCGTTTACTTTAAGCTTCTATCGAGCAACAGAACGATCAATTCTGAAGTGTACTGTCATCAGTTGGACAAGTTGAATGATTCACTTAATGAAAAAAGGCCAGAATTAATTAATAGGAAAGGTATAGTGTTCCAACAAGATAATGCGAGACCACATACAAGTTTGACCACTCGGAAAAAAATTTTAGAGCTTGGATGGGATATACTGCCATACCCACCATACTCTCCAGACCTCGCACCTTCATATTATCATCTGTTCCGGTCTCTACAAAATTTTTTAGACGGTAAAACGTTTATTTTAAATGAGGCGGTCAAAAGTCACTTGGATCAGTTTTTTGCCAGCATAGAACCAAAATTTTACGAGTGTGGAATCATGCTACTGCCAGAAAGATGGCAAAAGCTATTGGATCAGAATTGTTGTGCCGCGGAATATTCCACTCCGTATTTCATATATTCGGGAATATTCCATACCAAAGAAACATTGGAATTCGTTAGAAACAGGAAACGAAGTCCAATGCCCGGTCGTACGAACGACCCCAAGAACGCCAACGCAGCATGAGCGACTCGCTTGGCGTTCGACGATAGGCTAATGCTAAAATTGCGAATTAAGGGATTTTCGTGAACACAGTTAGCAACTGCTTTACGAAAAACAGTTATAAATTAGACTCAAGATAGAACGGGTTGGTTCCTCGTCAAATACTCGAAACAACATATTATTGTACATTCTTACATTGACTTTTAAATAGACAACGGAAAGTTACCGTTGCTTATAATAAATACTTCCTTTTATATAAATTCGCGTTTTCATCGATAACTCGACATTCATCTCCTTATCGGCAAACGATCCCAAAAATAATAACTTTTTAACATTATACCGAATACCGAATAATCCAATTACGCGGTACCGGCATAACAGAATGGACAATATCGGATTGAATAAAAAATTAATTGACCATAAGAAAATCGTCTTTCATTTTTATAAAAAAAAAAACGAAATTACTTTCCGAACAACCCAATAGTTAATTTGTGTCGAGAGGAATGTACAATAAAAATGTTTGCTGATGACACAGTGATATATGTACCTGGAAAAAGCAGCGCGGAAGTGGAGAGAAAGATAAATATGTTATTGTTGAGAATTCCTTCCTTGTTGTTGGTGGAACAAATCTGTAAGATATTGATAATAATGAGTTTTCACTCACGGCAGGGGATAAATAACCAGACTGACAGATGTTGGTAGTGAAAATGGTTTTATTCTACCATCGACCCCAAATACTACAAAATATATCAGAAAAAAATGCAACATAATAAATATAAAAATAAATACCAATGAATTTAAATGTAGGTCTGAGTGCCGGCACACAATTGTATTAATTGTGTGTTGTCTTCTATTGAGTGTTAGTGTACGTAGTACAGCCAGCGCTGCGGAGTACGCCACGGAATGAGAAGTGTGAGATTGCAGAATATGTCACTCGTTCCCAATAAATTCTCAGTAGATTTATATAAGAGATAATACAGAGAGTGAGTGAGAGTACTAACACTTGAATTGATTGAGAGCTGAAATGTGATGTGAAAGAGCGTGATGCAGCCAGTGCTGCAGAGCACGTCAAAGTGAAAGGTTGAGGATGTACAAATGATTAGAATATATTCATAGTACCTTCCCAGCAAGTTCAGTTAGGGGAAAGTACGGTGAATAATAGGCACACGCGCAATTATATTAATCGAGCAGGCAAAATGTGATCAGGAAAACGTGGTACAGCCCGTGCTGCAGAGCACGCTACAGAATGAGAACTTTATGTTGATGTACCGATGAGATTTACTCGCCTCATCGTCATTGAATTCAGAGAAATTGTAACGATGTACTCTTACCGTGTTTTTGAGTGCTTGTGAGCACGAAAATGTTGAGAAGATCCGGCGAGATGGTGGAAAGTTCGAGCGAGTGTACCGAGGATGTGTGCGCTGTCCAAGCGGATTTTCACAGAAGTATCTAATTTTTTATTATGGCTGCACTTTACCAAAGCGTCGTTGAGCGCTGAAGTCAAATGAGTAAAATACAGAGAGCTATGTCGAAGTCAAACGAGAGAGTGCGAACCTCTTGCTTCAAGCAGCATGTTCGCGAGGCACTGCCTCGGCTATCTTCGGCATAGCCGAGCGTAGCACGCTACCCAGCAGCAACAGATCGACGCACGGCGATCGATCTTCGCCGTCGGCTAGCTGATTTTCCAGCATTTGAGCTAATGTAAGCCGAGTGCCTCCGTGAAGAGTCCGCAAATGCGCTTGATCTATAACCAGAGTTGAGAGTCGACAGTGACGAGGTAGAATAGCAGGGTGTCATCCTTCATATGTGGGTGCTGATTGACCAAGGTGATTTCCTACTCTGAGAACACCTTCCTGGTCGATGAGAGCTGTAAGTTGACTGAAGGGATGAGAGGATGGAAGAAATAAGCCTGACTGCAGCACTTGTAATTCGTATTAAAAAAACACGGCTTGTGTGCTTTTGTACAAAAGTCGCTTGTTGCAGCCATCTCGCTGTGAGTAGAGCTGTTCCTGCCGATTCTAACCTCCTCCTGATTCTAGCCACTACCCTGACACAAAATGAGGTGGGACGACACAATTTTGTGAGTGATGAACAGCGATGAATGAGATCCCAATGGTACTCAGGCGTCAGAGTCGCAGCGAGAAGAGCTACCCCCGATCGGGCTTCCATAATGCTCTTAAAACTAAAGACTTCAGAATCAGTTGATGTTGTTGGCCAAAATTCAACAGATTTCACCATCTACGGTGGAGGTGACCACCACAACTCATGAGAAGACAATTGAGCTGTTGAGATACCCCGCGAGGCACAATCAGCTGGATTGCTTGTACCTGACACGTGACGCTATTGAGCATTGGGTGTGAGTTCCTGCATTTGAGCTACTCTGTTTCGGACATAGTCTTTTCACCGAGCTGAATGAGCTTTGATTTAGGTGAGAGTTACCGACGAGTCCGTCCAGAGGTGAGTAGATGAGATCTTAACCTTGAGTGTGGCTTGAACGTATGCAACCAGCTTAGCTAACAACAAAGTTGCAGTCAGTTTAAGCCTTGGTATGGTGAGCTTCTTGAGTAGTGCCACGCGTGTTTTGAGCACACAAGTGAAGCCACCTTTTCTGTGGAAGTTGAGTTGACAGTGATATAAATCACTGCGGCCATGGCCAGTTGAGATACATCAGAGAAACCATGCAATTCCACTGTTGAGTTGCTCCATGTGTTGAACCACCGAGGAATTGAGAGTCTGCAGACAAGTGAGATCTTCTCTGATTACAATTCATCGTGTTGAGATCTGGTATGGCAGTGGATCATCCTAGTTGAGCTTGTGAAGCCAGAGCTCTTGTAAGAATATTTTGGCTCTGATCACAACCGGTGAGACGAAACCAAGTGGATCAAAGAGTTGAGCTACCTCTGAAAGAACGAGACGTTTGGTGAGATTTCTTTGAGTTGAGCTGAACTTTGATAAAAATGTGAACTTGTCCTCGTGAGGAGACCAAGTCAAACCAAGATGTTTTTCTCGCAGTCGTCCATTGAACTAGCTAAGCTAGACGGCGATGTTGGAATACTAGCAAGGAGCTTGAGGTCCGACGAGTGCCACTCGGCGAGTGGAAAACCGCCCGCCATGCACAAGTCTTTGAGTTGGTGAGCTATTTCAATGAGTTGATGAGATGAATCTGCCCCTTCGAAAATGTCGTCCACGTATCTGCCAAACGTGATAGCTGGCACAGCAAGAGGAAAACGATGACCTTCCTCTTCGGTGAGCTGCATGACAGTTCTGACAGACAAAAATGGAGTAGCCTTTGTACCATATGTCACTTTTGTTAAGTGCATATGGCACAGGATTGAGTTGATCATCTTTTCACATAATTCGTTCAAGATTCCAATCCTTTGGATGAATGCGAGTTTGACGATACATTTGACGTCAGTGGCAAATATGCATCTGTGGTCACGGATCCAAATGAGCACGTCC
>OZ012706.1:48462099-48521654 GCA_963942595.1 Cylloceria caligata | reverse complement strand
CTGTTCAATCACCAAAGTGATACTTTTGAACGTCAACTGAAGAGACCGCGATCGACTTTTTCTGTACCAATACATCGCACAACCACTTATAGAAGTGCATTTTCTCTCTCTGGCATCTATTTCAGAGAGACCTTACCATCCTATATCACTTCTACTTCCAGTCTAGATCAGTTTAAGATTCGTCTCTATACTCACCTTTTTAACCATATTGATGTAAATAAGTTTTTTAATTAGTTTTTATTTTTTTTGTTTACGGTAGTATAGTGAGAGCAATATATATATACCATCTAATTCGAAAATTCTGTACAGTTAATCTGCTACCTATAAGTTAGTCCTAGTCTCAGTCTTATCTTTATTTTTATTATTACTTTTATTTTTAGATTTTTTAGAATTATTTTTAAGTTTATTATTATAAGATTCTTATTGTTTTATTCAGAATTATGATTAAAATATTATTATAGATTGTCATTAATATTTGCCAAGGGCTTGCCAAGGCATAATAAAACAATCAATCAATCAATCAATCTCTGTCTGTCTCTCTCTCTCTCTTAGACGGGGCAGACGTGTTTGTCAGACGCTCCGTAATACTGATAATTATATAGTGGAATGAAGTGGTATAATAGTGTGAAAACTATATCAATGTGATCGGTTTTGTGTGGTGAATATTTTGATCTAGCGAATGGCTTGGTAGCTATCGTATTAACGGTGCTAGCAACATATTCGTGCGCCAAAAGTTCTCACTCGACGAATGTGGCGTGGTCGGCCATTATTTCTGCCACGGTGACACTTGATTAGTAATCCGTGGAGTGATCAGGCAATCACGGTGATTATGATATAGTTATTGGTTGGTATGTACAGGTGAACGCGTCGGTAACTTATCAGCTACTACCGCAAAACATGGACAATAGGGCGACTACGACGAGTATCGATGCTTCGCTTGCAAAAAAGCAATCAAAAGCCAGGTAGTACGATGCAAAATTTGTCCGAAACTTTTTTACCACCCAGGGTGTGTGAATAACCATAAAACAATGGATAGGAATCGTGAACTAGTACAGTGCAAGGGTCTATTTGATACATTTAATGCAGAAGATAAACTTCTGAAGACAGAGACGCCGACAACAGGTGGTAGCAGAGATCGATTCGCATCGACTGGAGGGATGGGAGGAACCAGAGGTATGAGTTCATCGATAATGCGTGACGCAAAAATAGACTGGCTGATAAAAACAGTGAAAACAATGAAGGACGAAATCGCTTGCAAGTATGGAATAAAGAAGACGATCCAAGAGATAATTGGTGCAGGAATAGAAGGTGTGAAACAACAGGTTGTAACGGTATTTTTACGTTATCATTAAATTTTATTCTTCTGAGGGGAAGAATTCGGGCTCGAACACGACGATAATTAATTTCAGACTTCTATAGGAGGTATAAGTAAGGTTTATTCAATAAGTTGCATAGAATTTTGTGTTGTGAGGCTTTTTGGCGCCTTTAACCGTACAATTTATCAGTGGTGTCTAATTGCTCTGATGGTTCCACGTTCTTCTTTACCCGCGAGGTTATCAGATTCTCGACTTCTGCGCTGAGCGGTGGATATCTCAACTAGGCGGTATCGAGCTCAGCCGTCTTGATCTTTTTCCCGCCTGGCTGCTGACGTGCTGTCTGCTGGGCTTGCGTCGTTGTTGCTGGCGCGTCGGTCCGCCGGTATGGACGCCGGGTCTGTGTCCGCGTACGCGTCGTTTTAATTAATAATCAGAAAACGTTGTTTTTCTGCGTTGTTCCGTGTTCGGCTGTTTGTTTGTTGTGTTCGTGCCGGTTCCGTGTGTTCCGAGCGTGCTTCTCCGTGATAATCGTGGTCCTGGTTCGCGAGTGATCTTTTCTAGGTGTGGAATAATGACAGCTACTGGATTATGATTCCCCAGTGATTATTAATTTTTCATTATTTATTCGATGGATTCCTCCAGAAATCTTTGGCCTTGGACCTGGATGTTCCGGTTCCTCTTCGCTCTTGGTGAGTTGATCTTTTAATTTATCTTTCTCTTCTCTTTTATGCCTGATGGGTAGTGTCGTTTTCATGCGACGCGCTTTACAGAATTCTTGAAATTGTTTCACTCCTAATTGTTTTTCTAATTGTCTTAAAATTCTAAATTAAGTTTCTATGAGTCGGGCTCACAAGTGCCCTCCTAAACCTAATTCTTAATTAATTTTCTGAGCTTTATTTCAAAATTTTGCTCCAAGTGTCTCTCTTCTCTTGAAGCGGGGACCTATCGCAGATCTTAGACCTACTGTAGTATGTCTTTAAGTTATAATTGCTCTAACTGTTATTTGTTCTTCTCTTTTCTCTCTCCTTGTTGTTTCACTTATTCCTTTCTATAGGCTTTCATTTGGAAACTCCTTGGTGCCAACACCGAGTCTTTACCACTTATCGATGCGCTGCGTTAATAATACTTCTTAGAATCTAACTGGACTTATTTCTAATTATTCTACCCAAACCGTCTTAGCCTATTTTCTTAATTCTCCTACAATAAACCTTAATTATTTATTTTAATCCCACCAATTTCCTCTTCTTAATTTGGCTTTTGGGATATTTCTTGTTTTGTTCAACCGGTCCGATACTGTCCGCTATTAATCTTTATATTTGTTCCTCCACTAATTTGCACTGTATTTTTTTTTATCTGTTAATGTTCAAATAAATTTGTAGATTAACTCACAACCTTGTCTGTTAACTTCTCAGATTTAATCTGAATCTTCTAGATTTATAAAAGAAACTTTGATATCGGTGCGCAAGCGAGTTCTTGCTTGGTTGGTGGTTTGAACTGATAAGAGAGTCTTCTCGGTTTGAAGCTGCCTTTTATACTTTTCTCTTCTTTCCCACTCTTCTATTTTAACTCTTCTCTTCTATTGTCTCATGTAATTTCTTTTGTTTCAGCTCGCCTCGCCATCCTGCCCCTACATCCCCTCACTGCCAGAGCGAGGCCAGCCGGTCGCTGACCCGCTATTTTTCGGCAGCGAAGGAATGTGACAGGCTTCATCCTGTTTCGAGGGGTCTACTGTATTCTGCTGAGACTATTATCTTTTCTCACGTATCGTCTAAATGATTTATGAATATTTATTTATGATTAAATTTATTTATGAATAAATGATTCTTTTTGTATAAATTTGTGTTTTTTAATTTTATTTTGTTTCCTTTTGACCCCTTTCCAGATGTTATCTATGATTTTGTTTATTGGTATTTGTGTTTTATTTATCCTTATCTTATTCTGTTTTTATTTTATGTCTTGGAGGATTGTGACTACGTCACAAGGTAGAGGAACTGAAAATAATGATACAGGGAGAAGGTTCGAGCACCGCAAGGGTAACCTACAGCGATGTAGTGAAAGAAAAAAAAAGGAAAATGTGATCATCATCAAACCAAAAGTACAACAGGAAAGCGAAAAAACTAAAAGAGAGATAAAAGAGATGGTGGATATAAAGAGTATGGCGGTGGGAATAACGGAACTGAAAAAGGCAGTAATGGAACTGTGATCCTGGGATATGGATCGGGAGAAGAAAGTGAAATACTGAAAGCTGCAGTACAGGATAGAATGGGTGAGGGTTTTAAAGTTACTGAGTCGACGCAGATGAATCCGAAGATAAAAATAGTAAATGTGGAAGAAGATGAATTTAAATTGACCGATGAAGAACTAGTTGACACAATTAAAAAGCAGAATGGGATAGAGGAAACCGAAGGAAGGGAGATGAAGATCGTGAAAAGATTAATGAAGGGAAGGGAACAGGAGCGAAACAGAAGAGAAATCAACCATGGATCAATAATACTAGAAGTAGATGAAGTAAGTCACGAGGAGCTACTGAGAAAAGGTAAGCTCAGCGTGGGATGGAGAAAATGTCCGGTTTTCAATCACGTCAACGTAAAGCGATGCTTCAAGTGCTGGGGCTATTATCATGTAGCGAAGAATTGTACAAGAGAAGAAACCTGCTACAAATGTGCAGGAAAACACAACGCAAGAGAGTGTACAATAAATAAGAGTAAGTGTGTAAACTGTATGTTTAAAAACCAAACGTACAATCTGAAGATAAATGTAGAACATAGTGCGCTGGACCGGGAATGTCCAACATACAAAAGAGCGTTGCAAGAGGAAAAGAAGAGAACGGGCTGGATAGAGTAGCAATCACAGAAGGAAGAGACGATATGGTACACGAACGCGCAAAGTCTTTTAGCACAAAACGAAGAGATACGACACCAGGTGGTTGACAGAATGAAACCTGCAATCATAGCGTTATTGGAGACGAGGGTGACTGCTGAAATCGGGGATAGTGAAGTATATATGCCGGGTTATAGTGCAATTAGGTGTGATGCAGAAAATAGAAACACAGGAGGGGCCATAGTATACATAAGAGATGGTATTAACCCCTTGCACTACCGTGAAATTCAGAACAAGCCGTGCCTAACTTCAGACGTTCTTGTTTAGCCCGAGATTAAGACCACGAGTACGGCTCGTGATATTCATGTTTGGACTGAAATATCAATTACGAGCCATACTCGTGATATTCACATTTGACATGAAATTAAACAACAAGCCTGACTCGTGATATTAAAGTTTGGCCTAAAATTTTCATCACGAGTCAGACTCGTGAAAGTAGTGCAAGGGGTTAAATATGAGTTAGTAAGGAAGAATAAAATTGAGTCAAACTGCTGGAGTGTAGCAAAGAGGTCAATGATAAGATATATAAAGGGGTATAATAGTGGTGTACCATTCACCCAGTGCGTCAGATGCGGAATTTATAAGATTCAAAGAGGATATAACTGAAGAGTTAACAGTAAAAGGAGATTGTTTAATAATAGGAGATTTTAACATAGATGTCAAGGGAAACTCGTTCTATAAAAAAGAACTAATATTAAGAATGTTAAGCTTAGGTATGAAACAGTATGTAAACGAGCCAACGAGAATAACGCAGGATATTCGAACAATTATTGATCTTGTATTTGCAAATACAAGCGTGCAAGTGCATGTGGAACACGAACCAAAAATAACAGACCATGCGTGGGTAAAAGTAGTATTAGGAACGAGCAAAACAGAGAGAATATAATACCAGGAACTATAGTAAAATTGACGTGAAAGAGTTTACAACAGTGTTGAAAAACTCTGTGCGACAATGGACAGATGGAGATATAAATCGAAAGGCAAAGATGCTTGTCGACAGTATAGTAGATACTTTGGATATAGTAGCACCAAAAAAGGTAGTTAGGATTCCAAACGTATGGGAAGGTAAAAAATGGTACTCTGATGAGATAAGAAGGGCGGCAGGTAAAAGGAATAATGCTTATAGGGAAGCAATTCATGAGGGAAAGGATGATAACTGGGAACAGTTTAAAGTAGAAAGAAATGCAGTAGTTAAATTGATAAGGAAAGAGAAAAATATATATTACGAGAATATGATAGACTGCAATAAGAACGACCCTAAAAAAATGTGGAAAACCTTGAAAGAACTTATTAGAGGGGGACAGCCAAAGAGAGAGCAATTGGAAATATAAATTTTGAAATATTGGACGATATGGCGGAGAGAAGGACGGTTGACAATTTTAATGTGTTTTACGTTGAAAGTATTACTAACATAGTAAGCTCAATAGAGAGAGATGCATCTGGAAGGCTAGGTAGCAGAAGAATCTTGATGGGTGGTAGTGTGGTAAACGAAAGAAGCATAGAAAATTTCGAGAATTTCGGAACAAAGGAACTCGATAAAATAGTTAAAGGACTCCCGAAGAAGAAAGGTACAGAAGAAGGAATATCAAGCGAAATATTGCACTTGGCGTTCAGTGCGATTGAACAGGAGTTTGTTGATATAATCAACGAATCCCTAAGGGAGGGCTGTTGTCCTAATAGTTGGAAAACGCCCACGATCATACCGATACCAAAGATAGAGAAAGCCAATAGGGTGAAAGATTTCCAGCCAATTAATATGTTGCCATTGTACAAGAAGGTCCTGGAGTTGGTAGTAAAGAGTCAAATTGCAAAGTATTTGGAATCGAATGAGGTTATAACAGAGCATCAGTCGGGTTTTAGCAAACAATTTTCGTGTGAAACGGCGATTCAAACCGTGATAGACGAATGGAAATTAAACATTAGCGAAGGGACTATAGTAGGAGTAATGTTCATGGACTTAGAACGAGCATTTGAGACAGTGGATAGAGAATTGTTAATAGAAAAAATGTTTTAATATGGAATTAGAGGTAAAGTGTTAGATTGGTTTAGGTCATACTTAAGCAATAGAACGCAAAGTGTACGGTTTAATGAGGAATTTTCGGAAATTATTACAACGAAATACGGGGTACCACAAGGATCCGTATTAGGGCCTTTGTTGTTTATTATATATATGAATGATATACATTGTAACATAGTTACACTCGTTAGCTTATTTTATTATGTCAAACGGCTATAAGAGTCGACAGTAGGCGAAAACACCTAAAAATTAGAATCGGTACAAGTGTACTGAGATTTGAGGGCAATAGGTCATCGCCCTTAGTACAAAAACTAGAGCTGTCGCAGCTCCGAAATTCCCCGCTGACATAAACAGCAGTTCAGCGACCGGCTGACCTTGCTGGGTGGCGAGGGGAAGGCGGCGAGCGCGGCAGCGACAGATCGAAAAAGCCGGAGAAATGCGTTAGATTTTAAAATGATAACGCAAAATAGGCAGAGGGGAATGAGGCGAGGGGAGGCCTATAAAAGGTCGATGCGGGGAAAGAGGAGCTCTCTCGTGGCGTAAAAATCTGAATCTGAAAGGACAGTGAAAAAAAACAATCCAAGGTATAATTAAAAAGTGGAATTTGAGAATTAGAAGATAGAAAAATAGAGTCAGTGTGCACTCCAGAAAGTGGAGCAGAGGAATAACATTCAGGGGCTCATCGCAAAGAGGAGATAAAACAGGCGAGGGATAACAGTTAAATTATAAATAACCAGCCGCGTAATATATAAAGTGTTCGATCATCGAAATTAAGTTAGTCCAGGAGTGGAATTGCATAGGATTAATTTAGACGTTTAAGCGAATAGTTTCTAAGAGAATAGGTTTAAGAGGATAAGGTTGGGCATAGAGAATAAGTGCATTAGATTTAACAGATAGTACATAATGAAATAAGAAAAATAGTGGGTATTTAAAACCTGCAGTAGGAACAGCCTTGCCAAATCGTGTAAGTGGAATTGAGACAGAGAGAGAGTGAAACGAGAGTAAGTGAGAAAAAATTATAAACAGAGTTAATACACTCTGTCCAAAGAGAGTCTGATGCGTGTGGCTGTGTGTGTGTGTGGGGAACGAGTCCATACCAAGGCATCGACACGCAAACCAAGCTCGAGCCCGAGAATACCGAGAATCGGTGCTCGAATAATGAGAAATAACATAGAAATAATCGCCGGAATTCCTGACTTTAAAGGCATAGATGATATAAAGAATTGGTGCGAGTGAAGTAAAAAGGGAACGGGGAATAGATTCAGATAAGAATAGATGACCATAGAATTGAGTGCATAGGAGTAATTAATACGTTTAAGCTCGTAGTGTATAAGGAAGGAAAATCATCTCGAATCGGCAGTCGAAACGGGAATCGCCCGGCTAGACTACTGGAAGAGTGGAAGAGAGAAAGCGTAACGAGAGTAAAAGAGAAAGAATTGTACACCGAGTTGATACACTCGGTCGAAGGAGCGAGTGCAAGGCGAGTGACTGGTGGTATGAGTATGTCTGTATATCGAGCGTACAGCAACACTGCTGTACAAAAAGAATAATAAACCTTCGAAGATACCAGGAATAGGTCCACACCATTATAAATTTATAATCGTAGAAATAATCGCTAAAATTACGAGGTTGAAATAGACGTTATACAGAATTCGAGTGACCGTAATTAAAAAGTGACGTTTTTTATGAAACTATTTTTCTTGGAATAAAGCCTTACCATCAACCACTACGAAGTCTCAATTAATTAGTTATGTGATCGAGCCCAAATTCCCACGATAAATAAAATATATGTCAACGTAAGAAAATTACCGTTACAACATATGTCCAGACGACTGTGAAATAAAAATGTTTGCTGATGATACACTAGTACCAGGTGTATGCATAAGTTTTTTCCGGTTTAACTAAGAGATGGCGCCAGCGAAAAGTACGCAGCGTATTAATTTGACACATACGCCATTTTGTTCGCCTAACATTAACCTACAAACACACACAAGTTGAGTCCGCCAAAAACTAGCGTCCTTGTTTTATCGTTCAGTGATCATGTCGAGTTTTGTGCCTGAAAAAGAACATTTGCGGCTGTTACGTCCTGGGTCTCCCCCCACCCTTTTAATACACGTAAAATTTAAAATTTTTTCGTCCATATATGATTTATACATATTTGACTCATTTTTGCGTAGGTCAGCGTTCCCACGCTGACCGGCGAGACGCGTTCCGCTAACGTCAGCGTTCGCACGATGACCAGCGGGACGCAGCGCATCGACAAGACGCGCTGCGCCCCGCTAATCTTTTGCCATTATTCTTGCGCGTGCCTTCAGCACTACTTTTCTTCATTTTAATTAGTCAGTTCATCTCCGGGGGCCGACAACGACGGTCGGTCCTCGTAACAGCACGGGCCCGTACTTACCTATAATCACCCATTTCTTTTATAATATATATAGTGGTGCTAAAAACGCTTATTATAAAGGGTGGTTAAATTTTAAGGGCCGATGTTGATTTTGAATAAAACACAAATTATTTAGGAAATTATTGTCAATTCTTTTTATTATGATAATATGGTATGGTTCAATTATGTATGGAACAAAATATCGGCCAAATTGCCACCGCGACCTCGGCGGCACACCTCCATCCGATGGTTCAAATTTTCTATGACGCTTAGGCATAATTGAGGTTCTATGCCGTTAATGTGCCGAATTATCTCATCCTTTAGCTCTTGAATTGTTGCTGGTTTATCGACGTACACCTGTTCTTTCGAATAACCCCAAAGAAAGAAGTCCAACGGTGTCAAATCACATGATCTTGGCGGCCAATTGACATCGCCACCACGTGAGATAACACGGCCATTGAATTTGTCGCGCAAAAGAGCCATTGTTTCGTTAGCTGTGTGGCAAGTGGCACCGTCCTGTTAAAACCACATATCGCCCACATCCATATCTTCCAATTCGGGCCATAAAAAGTTCGTTATCATCTCACGATAGCGAACACCATTCACAGTAACTGCCTGACCGGCCTCATTTTGGAGAAAATACGGCCCGATGATGCCGCCAGCCCATAAACCGCACCAAACAGTCACTCTTTGTGGGTGCATTGGTTTTTCGACAATCACTCTTGGATTATGATTTGCCCAAATGCGGCAATTCTGCTTATTGACGAATCCACTGAGGTGAAAATGTGCCTCATCACTGAAGATGATTTTCTTCGAAAATTGATCATCCACTGTTGCCATTTCTTGCCACCATTCTGACCATTGACGACGTTTGGAATGGTCAAGAGGCTTAGTTCTTGAGTCAATTGCACCTTATAAGCGTGTAAATGCAAGTCTTTATGCATAATGTTCATCAACAACGAGCGTGAGAGGTGCAATTGTTGGGCACGACGACGAGTTGAGGTGGACGGCTCTTCAGCCACACTATCGCGAACAGCAGCAATATTTTCTGCAGTACGAGCTGTACGAGCATGCACTGGTGTTTTAATATCTCCTACAGACCCGGTTTGCTCAAATTTTTGCACGATATTTCCGATTGTACGCACATTTGGACGATTAAATTGACCGAAAAAATCACGAAGTGCACGATATGCATTTTGATTTGAACGCCCATTTTCATAATAAGCCTGAATAACTTTAACGCGTTGCTCGATTGTGTATCTTTCCATGGTTCAAATTGAGTTAGTCTGAAATTGAGAAATGTTAAATGAAATGCAGAAAAAAACTTGACGTTTAGGTGTGGTTCACATTCAACATCGGCCCTTACAATTTAACCACCCTTTATATACAATTGTGTCAACTGTTTTAATATGCATTTAATGTTGTGTGATTTGACTGTTTTAATACACATTTAATGTAGTGTGATCCGACTGTTTTTATACCTAATAATTCAGACATTTTTGGTGTTTATCCTGTGCTTATTCATTATTTTTAAAACTCGCCCCTCACCAGCGTCCTATAATGCCGAGCCAGCACATTCCGGCTCAAAATGGAGAAAAGAATAAAGTCCGACAAGTCCAGGACGTAACAGCGGCACGCATTGCTTTTCTTATTTAATCAAAAGAAAAAGGCTGCTGAAAGTCAACGTTTGCTGGTAGAAACATATGGTGAACACGCTCCATCGATTAGAACATGTGAGACATGGTTTCGACAATTTAAAAGTGGTGATTTCAATGTGAAAGACAGTGAGCGCTCTGGTAGACCACAAAAATGCGAAGACGAGCAATTGCAGGAGTTATTGGATGATAACCCAACTCAAACTCAACGGCAATTAGCAGAAGCATTACATGTGTCACAAGAAACAATCAGCAGACGTTTACGAGTAATGGGGAGGATCAGTAAACTCGGTAAATGAGTCCCACACGATTTGAATGAACGTCAAATAGAAAATCGCAAAGTCACTTGTGAAGTGCTGCTTCAACGCCACGAAAGGAAATCATTTTTGCATCGAATTGTGACGGGTGACGAAAAATAAATTTATTTTGAAAATCCGAAGTGGAAAAAATCGTGGCTTTCACCTGGCGAAGCCGGTCCTTCAACACCAAGGCCAAATCGCTTCGGCAAGAAGACCATGCTCTGTGTCTAGTGGGACCAGAGCGGTATTGTGTATTATGAACTCTTAGAGCCCGGCGAAACCGTTAATACACAACGCTATCGCCAACAAATTATTAATTTAAACCACGCATTAATCGAAAGACGACCGGAATGAGCCAAAAGACATGGCAAAGTGATTTTCTTACACGACAATGCGCCGTCTCACACAGCAAAAGCAGTGAAAGACACCTTGAAATCGCTTGGATGGGACATCCTTCCGCACCCGCCGTATTCGCCAGACCTGGCGCCATCTGACTATCACCTCTTCGCATCAATGGGGCACGTGTTACGTCCTGACGTAACGTCGCATTTATCTTTTTCATTTCGATTACGTTAAAGTTCTTCTGTTTTAGTTTCGCTACAGTAAAAGTAACCTCTCACATTTTTCTTTTATTCTCGAACTTTTTAAGAGGAGAGGAGAGCGATTTTAGCGACGGAGATCGAAACAGGGTGAAGATGCGGCCCTACCAACCGTCTCCCGGGAAGAATTAATCTTGTAAAGATGGAATTTTTCGGTGCTCCCGGTCAAAAGGCAAACTTTCAAACCATGGGATCTACTGCGTAGACCCGGTTATCGACTGCCATTTATGGATCTATGATTCAGCGCGGCCTTACCTTCAATCCTAGACCAGGGGTTCGGCTAGTCGCCGTCGGGGCGTTGTTGGTCATAAGGGAGCGGTTGGAGGGAACACTATCACGTGACCAAGCGACCGCACCCTTTCTTCTCGCTCTTGCCTGAAATCTTCTCTCTCTCTCTCTATCTCTCTTTACAAAGTGATGAAATCACGAACAATTATTAACTAAACGAAACAATTAACAAAAGTGGAGGAACTGTTGATTGAAACGAAAGAGTTATGACTATTAAAATGTTCACACGAATACTGTAGGTAAAATATCAGCAGCAAAAAGAACAATTATGCTTCCATATGGAAACTACCCAGGGCTGTCACTCGAAAACGAGTACAACCCGCATTGAATTAATGAGCTTACCAAGTATAGTCGGGTAATAGAAGAAAGATCAGTATATCAGGATTAATCCCCTTTTCTCTTGGGATTATATTAACATGTCTCTCGTAAAATATTGGAATTTATAATAAAAATACCATCATAAATATATAGAACATGTTATGCCTATATAGAAAGGATAAAGGAAATATTAGGATTAATTTATGGTAAAATAGCGAAAAATAGACAGAAAAACGAGAAAGATATGAGACTAAAATTGAGTTGCAATGAAGCTTCTGCTGCAGGAAAGCGAGGCTGGCCGACTCTCCACGCAACGAAAACGCCTTGCGCGAGGTCTGAACAGCGATCTAGCTGACTTCCGTACGAACGAAATGTACGAGTAACCAAGCTAGGCGAGTCGTTCTCAAGAGAAGAACTCTCTCGCTCTCTCTCGTTTCCATGCATAAAAATACTTGTTTTACCAGCAAGTTATTTATATTAAATATGTTACACATATATAGATAGGATAAAATGAAATGTTAAGATTATTTTACAGCTGATTACCTATAAGTAAGACTAAACGAGAAAGAGAGAAAAAATATAACATGTTTCAATAAAGCTTCCTCCGCAGGAAAGCGAGGCTAGGCGACTCTCTGCGCCACTACGAACGCCTTATCGCTAGGGCTGAACGGCGATCTAGCCGACTTGGGTACGAACGAAATGTACGAGTAACCAAGTTAGGCGAATCGTTCTCAAGAGAAGAACTCTCTCGCTCTCTCTCGTTTCCATGCATAGAAATACTTGTTTGACCATCAAGTTATTTATATGGAATACATTACACATATATAGACAAGATAAAATGAAATGTTAAGATTGTTTTACAGCTAGATACTAAAAGTAAAACGAATCAAGAAAGAGAGAAAACGGTAACGCGTTTCAATAAAGCTTCCTCTGCAGGAAAGCGAGGTCGACCGACGCTTCACGCCACGACAAACGCCTTATCGCTAGGGCTGAACGGCGATCTAGCCGACTTGCGTACGAACGAAATGTACGAGTAACCAAGTTAGACGGGTCGCTCTCAAGTAAAATCCTTCTCTCTCTCTCTCTCTCTCTCTCTCTCTCTCTCGCTCTCGTTTCTATAGTATGAGAATAATCGTCTAACTAGCAAATTATTTAAGAAAACTTATTAACTATAAGAAATCTAACGTCTAACTAACAAATTATCTAAGAAAACTTATTAGCTAGAAGTAGAGTAATCACGAATTTAACGAATAACCAATGATGCTTGGAATAAGCCATAACTCAACAAAAACCATTTATACTAATAAGAGATTAATGCAGAAATCAGGTTGCATACGTCAAAGTTAATTACAGAATCTGTAACAAAATTATTACTAGTGGTTTCATGTGAAGGGTTTAATTAAGTTCCGTACAAACGCTGAAAAACTAAGCCATTACCATAGACACATCTACATAGAAGCGAGCATAGCAGGCCAAGAAGCGGGGTGGTAAAAATCGCCTCATTTTCAGGGGAAAAACGCCTCGAACGCGTTCCCTCACCTAATCGCGTGGTCCTCTGTGTAGCACATCGCGCGGACAAATCAGAGCGCACCATACCGATGCACCTGCATAGATCTATGGCTCTGCATGTCGAGAAGCTACTCTGCGGAGTAAGGGGAATGAATACGTGTATGGTCGGGATAGACCACGGGGAAATTCTTATAATCAGTATAGGGTTTTATCCCTTCTCTTCTTTTACGCGTCTGACGACAAGAATTTTCAATGCTCAGGAGCCCTATAAAAGGCCGCGAAAATCGGCCGGCGACACTTATTTTCCACGGACACTTCTGTTACGTCCTGACGTAACCATGCTCCAATATCTATTTTTCTTTTAAAGAAGATCATAAACCTGCATCGTTGTCGAGTCCTATAGCTACCAGAGATTATACAGGTATAATGACGGCGGGAGGGGTGAGGCCTGCAGGTACGCCGAGGCAGGGCAGTGGGAACACATGGTGCGCGCCAGGAATGGACGGCCAGGTTCACCACTGTACCTGACAACGAAAAACCAAGAGTTGATAGGCCACTGCCCCACTCTAAATGGCCAGCGTAGAGGGACCCGAATCTCGTATCAAGAGTTTTCCCTCTACGGCCGGTGGATATCATTGGCGGCGCGTGTCATCGAAATCTTTAATTGATTCATGTCCGCGTGTTCTATTGGTGACTGTCGGGTGGTCGCTTTCTTCCCCCGTCATATACCGTATCTGGCTCACGAAGATAGACCAACTGCCGTGGCAACCTTTTCGTTGCTTTAGAAGTCCCCATATGCTACAACGAATGATGCAATAAACAAGAATATTACACGAAGATAGACTAACTGCCGTGGCAACGTTTTCGTTGCTTTGAAAGTCCCTAGATGCTACGACGAATGATGCAATAAACAAAAATATTTCACGAAGATAGACTAACTGACGTGGCAGCGTTTTCGTTGCCTCGGAAGTTCTTATATCCGATGACGAATGATGCAATGAACAAGAATATTACATGAAGACCTATGTCTTATTAATGGTATTGATAGAAAATTGGAATTTGTTTTTGACTACAGAACACCAAAAGCCCAAAAGGCATTTCTTCAGAATCTCTGAACGTTTAAATATAAATTTAAACACAATCGTAGCAAAGATTCGGACTTCTTATGAAGTAAATACTTAAACTATGGTATATATATATTTAATAAGTAAATCAATAATTTAAAAGGAACAAACAATTTAAACGGAAGTTCGATATAAGAGCTAAACAATAATATCATACAGATAATCAGAGTTAAAATAGGATAGAATAAGAAAAGACGATTCATATTAGTCATTGGATAGATGGTAAAGACGACTCGAAGCTACGGTAGCGGTTGTTGGCGTAGGAGCATGCCGCTCAACGCTCTCAGGTCGCACCCGAGACGATGCCGTCTTTCCCGTCTCTCTCTCTCTGTGTTAACACCATAAGACCAGGAGTGTTCCCTCGCAACAATACATATTTATAGAACACATACTTTGTGACCCAGTGTGAATGTAAGCAGTCATTTGATATAGAATCATTTGGACTGATGAACAATTTTGAGCTAAAATTATGATAGGAACTCAGAAGAGAAATGCTTACTTAAAAGGATACAAGAAATAATTGCAAATATGAAAATTTAACATTATAGAAAATTGAAAAGCCAATATATTGTTTTAACTAAACAGTTAGGATCGTGAGAGGATATAAAAACAATTGACATTTTGTTACTATAGTAGTTATATATGCCCCTTTGCGTTACTCGCTATTAATAATTAAAATAAGTTTAACATTATCGAAGAACTACATTCGGTATTAGTCATAAAAGGGACATTGGAAGCGACTCGGATCTACAGCGCAGCGTGACCCGAACCCCTCAACACCTCGCTTCCCGACCAAGGCGCTTTTCGCTCTCTCTCCCTCTCTCTCTTGGCGCATGCTACCGAGATGAAGAGTAATCCCTCGAAAAGAATTTATAAATAGAAATATTAATACATACTGAAACGTTTCGCGATTTCTACACACTTTTAAGCTTAGGTTGTTGAACGCGTCTTATCATGAGGTGGCGTTAGATCGCGTAGTTTTTACTTTTGTTTCGAGCGGTTTCTTTCGAGATCCTGTGGAAGAGGGAGTTAGCTCGAAACCGGTTCGTGCTCTGGGCTGGATGGAGTGAGAAATGTCTGTGTTTTGATGGATATGCGATCGATTTATCTGGTTATTGTTTTTTATTGTTGTTATTTGTGAGACCTCAGTTTAGGTTTTTATCGTATCGCATTAGTCCTCGTGAGACCGGCGATTTTGTTACCCTCTCATCATTGGTCCTTTGACTGATTGGGTAATTCTTTCTTTTGTTTATGGTGCTGAGGGCACGGAATTATTTGATACTTTGATTGTTGGTTAGTTCAGACAGGGTAGGAAGGATGTTGGTGGGATGATCTTGTTGGTTGTACGATCTTCGCGTTTGCTCACGGAATTTTTTCTACAGGCTACGCATGTGGAATTGCTTCCTCTAGGAGTGTCTGGGTTTCTGACTCTATAATAAATGGAATAGTTTCCAGTCTTGATTCGGGTTTTGATTCTACCATTCGTGAAGTGATTAGAGATCACTTGCACGGAGCTTAACACTCAATTTATTTTTCTAAATGGGTTGTCGCGTTTGATTAAACGCACTTTTCTTAAATTACGTAAATGGAATGATATCCAGTCTCAATTCGGGTTTGATTCTACTGTTCGTAAAGTGATTAGACACCACTTGCACGGAGCTTAACACTCAATTTATTTTCCTACATGGGTTGTCGCGTTTGCTTAAACGCATTGTTCTAAAACTACGTAAATGGAATGATTTCCTGTCTCAATTCGGGTTCGATTCTACCATTCGTGAAGTGATTAGACACCACTTGCACGGAGCTTAACACTCAATTTGTTTTCCTATATGGGTTGTCGCGTTTGCTTTAACGCATTGTTCTAAAACTACGTAAATGGAATGATTTCCAGTCTCAATTCGGGTTCGATTCTACCATTCGTGAAGTGATTAAATATCACTTGCACGGAGCTTAACACTGAATTTATTTTTCTAAATGGGTTGTCGCGTTTGCTTAAACGCACTTTTCTTAAATTACGTAAATGGAATGATTTCCAGTCTCAATTCGGGTTTGATTCTACTGTTCGTAAAGTGATTAGACACCACTTGCACGGAGCTTAACACTCAATTTATTTTCCTACATGGGTTGTCGCGTTTGCTTAAACGCATTGTTCTAAAACTACGTAAATGGAATGATTTCCTGTCTCAATTCGGGTTCGATTCTACCATTCGTGAAGTGATTAGACACCACTTGCACGGAGCTTAACACTCAATTGGTTTTCCTATATGGGTTGTCGCGTTTGCTTAAACGCATTGTTCTAAAACTACGTAAATGGAATGATTTCCAGTCTCAATTCGGGTTCGATTCTACCATTCGTGAAGTGATTAAATATCACTTGCACGGAGCTTTACACTCAATTTATCTAAAGAATTCGTGTTTTTGAATTTTGAAGTTCTAGGATATGATTGATCGAATCAGGGCTTCGCGTGTCTCTATGTGAGGCGTATGGTGTGTGGCCTATCTTTATTTGTTGCCGGCTTAGTCCTCATACGGGGCGTTCCTTGGTACCTTCGTTAGAAGTACTGGTCGGCCTTGTTTTTAATCATTGGACATCTAGCTAGTTGTTGTGCTAGAGGATGTTATATTAAGAGTGATAAATCTAAGCGACAATGATTTGACCAAATTTTTGATGGAAAATTTCTGGCAATTCGCAACCCGGTTAGAGTCAGCGCCACCTAAGATCCCTGTGTTATCGATCTCAGAAAGATCTTTAACAATCGAATCATTAATTATTTTTGTCAACTCTGATTGCCTCACTCATTCATTAAGAATTAATGAGGCAACCAGAACTGACGATTTTTTTACTTTTTAAAGAAATCGTGAAAAAATATTGCCACAGCCCGGGTTCGAACCGGGAACTCCAGAATTCTAGCCTGGTACGTTACCAATTACGCCACCGCGGCTCTAGCAACATCAATTCACGATCTCTATTTTTAATGTCAATTAATACACCTTTGTTATTTTATTATACGCGGTCATATGTTTCTTAAGAGTGATAAATCTAAGCGACAATGATTTGACCAAATTTTTGATGGAAAATTTCTGGCAGTTCGCAACCCGGTTAGAGTCAGCGCCACCTAAGATCCCTGTGTTATCGATCTCAGAAAGATCTTTAACAATCGAATCATTAATTATTTTTGTCAACTCTGATTGCCTCACTCATTCATTAAGAATTAATGAGGCAACCAGAAGTGACGATTTTTTTACTTTTTAAAGAAATCGTGAAAAAATATTGCCACAGCCCGGGTTCGAACCGGGAACTCCAGAATTCTAGCCTGGTACGTTACCAATTACGCCACCGCGGCTCTAGCAACATCAATTCACGATCTCTATTTTTAATGTCAATTAATACACCTTTGTTATTTTATTATACGCGGTCATATGTTTCTTAAGAGTGATAAATCTAAGCGACAATGATTTGACCAAATTTTTGATGGAAAATTTCTGGCAGTTCGCAACCCGGTTAGAGTCAGCGCCACCTAAGATCCCTGTGTTATCGATCTCAGAAAGATCTTTAACAATCGAATCATTAATTATTTTTGTCAACTCTGATTGCCTCACTCATTCATTAAGAATTAATGAGGCAACCAGAACTGACGATTTTTTTACTTTTTAAAGAAATCGTGAAAAAATATTGCCACAGCCCGGGTTCGAACCGGGAACTCCAGAATTCTAGCCTGGTACGTTACCAATTACGCCACCCGAACCCGGGCTGTGGCAATATTTTTTCACGATTTCTTTAAAAAGTAAAAAAATCGTCAGTTCTGGTTGCCTCATTAATTCTTAATGAATGAGTAAGGCAATCAGAGTTGACAAAAATAATTAATGATTCGATTGTTAAAGATCTTTCTGAGATCGATAACACAGGGATCTTAGGTGGCGCTGACTCTAACCGGGTTGCGAACTGCCAGAAATTTTCCATCAAAAATTTGGTCAAATCATTGTCGCTTAGATTTATCACTCTTAAGAAACATATGACCGCGTATAATAAAATAACAAAGGTGTATTAATTGACATTAAAAATAGAGATCGTGAATTGATGTTGCTAGAGCCGCGGTGGCGTAATTGGTAACGTACCAGGCTAGAATTCTGGAGTTCCCGGTTCGAACCCGGGCTGTGGCAATATTTTTTCACGATTTCTTTAAAAAGTAAAAAAATCGTCAGTTCTGGTTGCCTCATTAATTCTTAATGAATGAGTGAGGCAATCAGAGTTGACAAAAATAATTAATGATTCGATTGTTAAAGATCTTTCTGAGATCGATAACACAGGGATCTTAGGTGGCGCTGACTCTAACCGGGTTGCGAACTGCCAGAAATTTTCCATCAAAAATTTGGTCAAATCATTGTCGCTTAGATTTATCACTCTTAAGAAACATATGACCGCGTATAATAAAATAACAAAGAGGATGTTATAGTTTGGTAGACGCCCGTACGCGTGATCCGCCGTGCAAGGCTACGCCTTCCTGATGGTTACGCAGTGAGTGTATAGTAGGGACTCGAGTGTGGTGCGAGGGGGGAAGGAGTGTGAATCTAACTATCTATCTCTACTCGTCTTTGTTATTGTTTTGGGTCCCTCTCTATAGCTCGCTGTTCGCAACCGATACCGGGTTCGCAGCTTGACCAACTAGCTCTTCCTATACCCCGGATACTGGAGCCTTTAGTTGCTCTCAATTAAGCCACCTTATTGCGCCTTAGGGGCTTTACAATTAGGTTTTTTAATTGATGGAATTGGCCTGGGTATTCGTTCGTCACAGGAGGTAGTTGGTGCTGGCCCTGTCGTGGTGCCACCCACGCAGGTACACCCTACGAATCGGTGGCGCGCGGTGCAACAAGCCGGGATGCCACTCCCTAAACCTGGAGACACACGTGCTTCTCCACTCTGCAGAAGACGAGTAGCCACGGCGCTATGCGTGGGGACACGTTAATGCAGAGTGCCCTAACGCTGCGATTGGGGGCGGCCAAGGCGCAATGCAGGGGAGCCCTTTCCTCGCAGTGTATCCTATATAATTCGTTCACTCAACCGACGGCCAGGACGCGATGCCAGGGAATCGATTGAGAGAATGAATACTTTTTCTGACAAGATTTTTTCCCAAACTGTTAGTCTTTATCGAGATAGCTGCGTTCGGTCAAACGATGGCCAAGGCGCGATGCAGGGGAATCGTTTGATCGAAAGCCCGCTTTTAGTGTTACATTCTGAGTTTAAAATGTATTTATTATCGCTGTCGGGCAGCGCTTCGTCTTGAAGAACAGATTTTCAACAAGAGACTCGAGGCTTGTCCGGTCGTGGTTTATATAGTTTAGTAGATGGGCCCTGAGGGGGTGTTTTTGGGTATGTCATGTGATGTTTGTCGCCCTTCAATCACTAGGTGAAGGAGGTGCGGGGTGGTGTATTGGTATACCGTTATTTCTATATTTAGCCGGGTTTTGTCTTCTCTGGGTTTGAACCGCGGTTCTATCGAGGTTGAATTTGTTGGCCTGTGTTAAATTGCTACCCGCAGGAGGTTCAAACTTTTCCTGAGAGCTTTTTATTGTTTAATGCATGTTTTAACTACTTATTTTTATGTGTAGTTTTGCTGATGCTTCGTGTGTATTTCCTGGTTTACGTTCTGATTTGGTTTGCGCTAGATTTGTTTAATAATTGTGAGTTTGGTGTTTTACCAGGTGTTTTCTAGCTGTCTTTTCCTGGTTTTTGTGTTATTTTGTTATAGAGTATTCTATTCGGTTAGGGCTTGCCCTAGTATTGATTTGTCAATTGTTTGTTGTACTGTTTAGGTTCGTTTTGTTCCTTTATTTTGTAATTAATGTTTGATCATTGAGTGGGGGCATGTGGTGAGGTTTCATATGAAATCCCCTTGTCGTTTTACTCTTGAAAGTTTGTGGAATCTCTAGGGTTCCACAAATTCTTTTATAATCTCGCCGTATCGTGGCGTTCTCTGCGCATCGTGTAGGTGTGGTGTGGTTGGCTTGAACGGGTGAAGCGGGCTATGTCTTCCTAGCTGTGTAAGGCGTTTGTTGTTATGTGTCGTTCCGCCTGCTTCCTACTGGGCGGGGTGTACTACGCTTGAGCTTTGGTTTGTAGCGTGCTGATCGGGCCGGCCCCTCTTCTTCTTGTGCGAGCTTCTTGCGAGCTCTGTTTGTTTTGATAATAAATTTTGTGTCTAGGTGGGGTTTGTATAGGACGCCATACTGATTTAGGGTGGGTACTTTCGCTTGGCGGTGTGTACCTATTCGCATGTTATGTTGTCCTAGTCCCACTGGCGTTCTTTTCGTCTTGCGTAGGCTAGATGTGTGGGTGGTGATTATGGTTTTATTATGGTAGCGGAGCGCCGTGATGGCGTTCCGTTACAATACATATCGAATGCATTTCCTTAAAAATTAATAAGAAAAGTTATTGTTTATAAAACGGCTTCAACAATTGAGTAAGAACCTATCACACCGATACCTCAATTTGTTACCAACGATATCCAAATTAAAAGACTTGAGAAAATCTATCGGGAAATGTTCAGTCATTAAGGCCTTTTTAGACATTAACTAATAAGCGTTTAAATTAATATAAACCCTAATTAAAATAATAAGTCGTAGTTATAACGAAAAAAGGAAAAGAAAAAAAGATAATACGAAAGAAAAGTATATTGGGTGTACCAGTGTCCGAGTCGTTTTTATTCCTCACTGTCTATCGCGACAGCGTGTCATCGAAGCGAGAATGTTTCCTCGCGATAGCGTGCCGTCGAAGCAGGGAATGTTTCCTCGGGACAGCGTGTCATGGAGGCAAGGAATGGTTCTTTGCGACAGCGTTTGGTCAAAGCAAGGAAGGGTTCCTCGCAACAGCGTGTTGTCGAAGCAAGAAATGGTTTGTCGCTGCAGCGTGTCGTCGAGGCGAGGAATAGTTCCTCGCGACGCGTGTCTTCGGGACAGGGAATGGTTTCTCGCTACACGTGGTGCCGCAGTTCAGAATGGAAATTAAGCGCGAATCGAACGACGGCATGGCTAGAAGAAAAATGCGTTATCGCGATAAGCCCTAAATTCCGAGCGCTATTGTAATTCTAAGAATCCCCCGCAAGGAAAATTACACCATCCAGGATCCATATAAGGGCGGGAAAAAGCCCGAAAAAGATAGTCAGTGCGTACAGCCGCAGTGTTGAGCGTTCGACAAGTCGCGATCAAAACTGGCGAGCTAAACAGGCTCACCACGGCGGAGGAACCCCACCCTGTAGAGTCAGCTAAAATTCAGAGTGAGTACTCAGAAGAAAAACGGTTGAATAGTCTAAATTCAGTTCGAATTCACTTTTTCTCGATTTAATGTTAATCATGCGGAATTTATCTCAAGTTTAAAGAAATCTAAAAGAAATTGAATTCAATTGTTTTCTACCTTTTTTGTACAAGTCCACACTGTTTATTTCGTTTTACTGTTTTATCGAATCATAAGTATCGCGTGAAGTGCACTATGTCGAAAAATAATGATCGCTCGCGCACGGTAATAGCGAACGTACGTGTATCACTTATTCGGTTATTTGAATAAATTTTAACAGCTTCACGAATCATCGAGTTTAACGATTTTTATTTTAACAAACGGTTGCTATTATTTTTTTCCCTTCAACGCATGGGTTACCGGCGAAACACTTTTACCAGAAAACCAAACGTAAGTACCTACGCAATTTTTTAAAATTATTTTTATCTTATATTTCCGTAAATTTTTCTCCAAGTGAAAGTAACCTGCCATTTTCCTTCCGACTAAAAACCCTTCCTCTGCGGGTTAATTTATCAATTTAGTTTATCGAGTCGAGTGATGGTTAACATGAACAATCAACGAGCATTCTCAGAACTGTCCCGAGTAATTTTCTGAAAGGTTAGACTCAGAAGGGGGCCTGCGTCTTCGGTGTTTCTTGTCAGGTGTGGTAAAGGGAGAATTCATTCTCCTTAAATTTGTCGGTTTTGTAAAAACACCGCGCGGATTTGACGAAACAAAGCTCCAGGCCGTGCTGACGCAGCCATTCGCCTATTCTTCTTGCATCTTCTGAAACTCTTCGTTGTGCTTGCGGTGGTGTCTACGCCGTTACTACTGCAGCGATGTCGTCCGCGAAGCCCACAATTCGGGTTCGTTCCGGCATATCTAGTCTTAGAATGTCGTCATAGTTGATGATCCAGAGGTCGGGGCCAAGGACTGAGCCTTGTGCAACTCCGGATGTGACTCTCGAGCTTTGTTGTGCCTCTTTCGTGTCGTACACTAGTTCCCTGTTTCGGAGGTAGTCGCTCACCTCTCTCCTGAGGTAGACTGGGATTTGCAGACTCCCAAGCGACTCGAGAATATCAACCCACCTTGTTGCATTAAAGGCGTTCCTTACATCAAGTGCCACAAGGACACAGACACTCCTATTTCTGCTAGTCTTGTTCCATGCCCTCTTCGCAGTTTCAACAACCTCTTGAATGGCTCCTATCGTTGATCGCCCTTCTTGGAAGCCGAACTACATGTCAGAGAGACCGCCAGCCTCTTCGACTACTGCTCTGACTCTCTTGCGCAGCAGCTTCTCATAGATCTTCCCCGCGTTGTCCAGCATACATAGAGGTCTGCATGATGATGCCGTTATCGGGGGTCCCTTGCCCTTATCCAGTAAGACGAGTCTTTTTTTTCCATCTGGTGCTGAAAATCTCGGCCCGCAGACAAACATTGTACATGTTCAGCAGCAGGAAAGGGTAGTCACTCGCTACCGCTTTGAGTACCTCGGATGGTATACCATCCGGTCCCGGGGCCTTACGGGTGGGCGGGTTGCATGCCACCTCTCTGAGCTCTTCCTCAGTAAAGAGTGGAATTTCGCCTTCTGGTGGTATCTCGGTATGTTCTCTTTCAGGGTGTTCGGGAAAGAGCGTCCTGACGATTTCCTCCATGGTTTCGGGGTCTTTGGACCCCTCGGGTCCAGGGCTTCCTAGTTTTATCGTGACTAGCTTGTAGCCGAGTCCCCACATGTCGTTATTCAGCTGGAGGCAGAGGGATTTCCAGTTTCGTGCCTTGGCTGCAGTGATGGCTTTGACTAGGGCCTTTTTCGAAGTTTGTACAGCGCCGAAGCGAATTCGGCAGCTTTGTTGGCATCGACGGTACGGTGTCTTCTCCTGGCTCTGAGCGATCGGCGCCTGAGTTTGAGGCACTTCGCCCGCATCTTTGCAATAGAGTTAGACCACCAGTAAATAGGCGCTTTGGGTTCTTTCCCGGTTCTTCTGGGCATAGACGCGTTGCATCCTTTCTCTATAAGTTGCATTGTGCGTTGGACGAGCAGCTCCGCGTCTTCTTGGTTAGGGTTGGGTGGAACTGCTTCTTGCAGGAGTGTTTCACCTTGGCTAAATTCTAGGCGTAGCAGCTCCCGATTCAGTTCGTCCGCGTTCCAGCCTTTCAGTTTTGGCCGCCCCCTTCTGCTCCTATCAGAAATGTCTGCAGTACAGATTCCGAACCTGATGTATTGGTGGTCGCTTGCAGTGAACTCCTCCAGCACCTTCCAGTTCCTGATTGCAGCCGCAGCTCTGGGGGTAGCAAGGCTTACATCGATGATGGAGCCCCTGGTCCCAGCTCTCCTGAAGGTAGTAGCCGTTCCGGTGTTCATGACGGTCAGGTCAAGTCTGGCTGCCATCTCTACTAGGCTTGCTCCTCTGCTGTCTGTCCACTGCATCACCCATTCAATTGCCTTGGCATTAAAGGCGCCTTCGATGATTGCCTCCCCTTTTATCGGCCTAATTGAGTCCTCAAGGTTGTTGATCTTTTCCCTGAAGGTTCCGATCGGTTCGTTTGGAGAGAAGTAGCAGCTCACCTACGTTATGTCGCCAGACCTGACCCATACATAGCCGTCTCCGGTACCAGTATCGGACACTGAAACGTTTTTACGGTTCCGGACAAAGATTGCGGACCAGCCTGTGTTATCCTTGTACCAGTTTGGGGATTGATGCTCATATCTTCGCAGTTGGCGACCTCCAGTGCCCCGATAAGGGCAGCTTCGATTTCCTCCTGGGTGGAAATAGCGTCGATATCCCTGATCTCGATTGTTGACCTTGGTGTGAGCTTGTGAACAATTCCGCTTCCTCCGATTGCTGTCTGAATCACTTCCCCGAACTTGATATTGGCTTCCGTTGAATTGCCCAGTTCTACCAGAACGGCCCCGGTCCGCGTCTGTCTGATTTCCTTCACGTTGACGCCATGCTCGGCGGGGTTCACGGTGGCCCTGGTGTATTTCAAGATGTCTGTGTAATTCTTGCTGGTGGCTGGCCTGATTGAAACCGCCTCAGGACGGGTCTTGGGAGGTCTCCTGCTGGGTTGGGTCTCCCATCCCTTCGCAGCTGGGTTCCTTCTGGGTTTTGCAGCTGTCGCTGGCGTCTTCGGCGACTTCCTCGGAGGGCGTGTTACCAGCGTCCAATTCTCGTCCGTATCTTCCTTCTTTCTTTTGCTGCTCCTGCTGGCCTCAGAGTTCTGCGGACTTGGCGTCTCCCTGGTGCCTCTCTTCCGTTTGCTGGCTGCGATTGGTATCTGTGTCGGCTTATCAGGCCAAGCAGCCGGCGTTCGGGGTGGACGCTCTTTCTCAGGCTTTGCCGCGGGGTGTACGGTGTCGAAATCCGCAGCGAGCCCCGCGCTTTTCCCTTTCTTGCGACACCGCTGGCTTTTTGCCAGAAGATCTGCTGCTCTTTCGGTGGCTTCCTTTACTTCCTTTGATACCGTCTTGAATTTCAGGAAGCTGGCTTTTATTGCCACGAATATTTCGCGAAGAACTTGGAGGTGATTTCCTTCTTCCACCTCAAGTTGGAGAGCTTCTTGCCTCAGCGTTGGCTGCCGCTGAGCGAGGGTTTCGCTACTGGCTCTCGCTAGGTGCTCACTTGACATTTTTGGTGTCATGGAGGCCAAGTGGCCCACCTCCATGGTACTGCGGGTACTGGGGTTTCCCCTAAAATCCATGAGACTGGCACTGACCACCGGGGCTTTCACCCGATCGGAATCGGTGGTGAGATTCGTCTCTGTCTGAGAGGTACTGACTTGGGGTATTACGTTCGTTTCCTTACTACCCATACTGATTTTTTCTCAAGGTTTCTTCCCCGTGTCTGTTGGTCCGCGAGAAGTATTTTAGTTGCCTTGTACCCTCTATATCTAGAGAGCGTTCCCCGATCCGACACCTGGGGACGCGCCACGTAGGGGTTACAGACGTCCCCCCGTGGAGTAGTAGTAGTAGTTTCTTTTTAGTAGGTGTAATTGCGTTTACGGACACCGGTGACTTGACTTCACGGATAGTGTGGGACTCCTCCAATGAATTGGTTCTACCCACTAAAATCACCTACCAGACTCCAGCACCATGACCCCGGAAGTGCTTTCGCATTACTTCACGGTCAGGGGGTGTCTCGGCCGCTTTCCGGCCTTCCCTCGTTGTCCTCGGCGAGACTCCTATGGCGATCTTCTCGATCGCCCTTGTGGGATTTTGCCAGTCTCCCCCATCGGGCGCCTCCCCGGGCGGCGGGCAGGAGAAATCCCGCAAGATATTGCAGGTACCGGGGAAATCAAATACTCGGGGCGGACCAACAAACTGCCAAACCCAAGCTAAGGTGGCACTACATACGCCGATGGCTGCATGGCTAAGGGGGTGCTTAGTCGTTAGTATGTGAAATCCGAATTTGGCGACATTCGGTTTAAACCCGTAGCCTTCGTATGATAACGCAGAGCTCTGTCATAGGTGACCGTTACTTCTTGTGCTACTCGTGGGAATAACAATTAAAATTAAAATGAATAAAACTAATAACAAAACAAGTTTACAAAACTAGACGGATGCATCTCTAACAACATCAAATCAACCGGGCTGCTCTGTATCTTTTTAGGATGCCGGTATCATGGATTCTGGGGAGAACCAACTATTGCCAAATATAGGGATCAACTTTCCAAAGAGCACGAAAATGTTGAGATCACCAATTTTAAATGCTCCAAAAGTACGTAGTAGTACACTAAAGACAACTGCTGTAATCGCGGCTGCATCCCCAGTATCTATTAATAACCCTCAATCTGAGGAAGTGATCAAAGTCCTACTCGAGTCTAGAGAACAAAATAAAGAATTCAATATGACAATTCAGAGGATACAGGACCATATAAAACTTCTTGAAGCAGAAGTTTAAAAACTTAAACGAAATCTAAACATGGACTACCAAACGGGTCCTCAAGTTCCGATCGAAGAAGAAACCCTAAATCGGGGAAACAACAACAAAGAAACGAAAGGTGCTAATTCAATCGAGTACCAAACCGACGAGGAATATTTCGAAAGAAAGACCAATTGGATGACGAATATGTTGAAAAGGGCTCTGAAAAAGCAAAAAAAAAGAAGAAACAAATTCTTCCAGTAAAAGAAAAGCTGAGTCGTCCCCAGAAATGGACAACAGTTTGAACTTATCGGTAGAAAAGGTAAATTACAACTACCAACTACCAGCAAGACCAAAAAAGAAAAACCACCACCACCAATCAACATTACACATGTTGATAAATATAGCGTTATCCACGCGCTAATGAAAGAAGTGACAGACAAGGAGTTTAAGCTTGTGTCGCTAAACAACAACGTCTGGAGGGTAAATATGCCTGATCTAGATGGTTATAGAAAACTTTCAACTGTTTTGAATGATAGAGGTCTCCAATGGTATACATATGAAGACAAAAATACCAGACCCATTAGAGTTGTTGCCAGGGGTCTACATCAATCATGCACACCAGATGAAATAATTGAAGACCTAAAAAGTAAATAACTAATGATCTTAGATGCAGTTAATATGGTTAAAACTGAAAGAAAGTCTACCGACAACGGAGGGACTACTATTAATAAAAGAAAGTTACCCCTATTCATTCTGACCTTTGCAAACTCAGAGAGAATTGAGAATATATTCAACATTAGGAACATCTTGGGAATGATTGTCCGAATGGAGCCTTTGAAAAAGGTGACAGGGATCATACCACAATGCAAAAAATGTGCGGGAAAGCATGACACAAAACAATGTGGGATAGATAAGAACACACCAGCAAAATGTATTAACTGCCAAGGAACCGACCCTGCTAGTTATATAGGGTGTGAAGTAGCCCAAACCCTGCAAAACATGCGAAATAGGGCAAGCAAAAACCAGCCAATGAGAGTAACGAAAGAAAAACCATTACAAAATGAAATCCCGACAAAAACTGTCACTAAGTTCCATAGTGCAAAAGTAGCAGAGGGATTCTCATACTCACAAGCAGCAAGACAAGGACTATCTGGGCCTTCAGATGAAAATGTTGGAATTAAACAAGCTATGACAACAATGCAAAATACCTTAAATGCAATTGTGAATCGTCTTTCCAAAATAGAAGAAAATATAGAATCTCTAAACAAGAGAGAAGCTAATCTAGAACAGCAAGTAAGACAAAAATGAACAAAACACTAAGAATTGTAACCTGGAATGCTAATGGACTTCTACAGCATCTTCCAGAGCTAGAAATCTTTATAAATATAGAAAAAATTGATACATGCTTAATAGCAGAGAGCCATTTCACTAGAAACTCTTACGCAAAAATAAAAAGGTACTGTTGTTATCATTCTATACATCCAGCAGAAAGAGCTAGGGGTGGAGCAACAATCTTCATCAGAGAAAACATTAAACACTTCGAAGATGTCAAACTCGAAATAGAAACAATGCAAATTGTATCACTTACAATTAGTGTGCAACTAAATAATTACAAGAAGCTGCGGATTGCTGCTATTGTCCACCATCGAGACTAATATCACCTAAAGGTAGAGAACTATTAGAAGCAGGACATCAAATAAACTGCGAGTTTCATTCATTTCATTCAATTCCTATTTATTGGCTAACGGATACAAACAAAATATCAGACGTGATTGACTTTTTCATAGCTAAAGGTATTTCAGAAAATTATATCCACATAGAAAATAATGAAGATTTATCCTCGGATCACTCTCCAATCATACTTACGATCAGTGAAACAATTGTTGAAAAAGAAAAGCCACCAATGTTAGCAAGCGGGAAAACCAGTTGGGGAAACTTTGCACTGCTAATTGAGGAAAGTATTGGTCTTCAAGTTCCAATCAAAAACCCAACGCAACTTGAAAAAGAAGTAGAGTTGCTCATAAACAATATTCAGATAGCCGCATGGGAAAGCACTCCTCCTGCCAAAAATGAACATCACAAGAATGATACATACATAGTATACACTGTAACGTGGCAGAATACTCGAGCTGCGTCCTCCTCGCTCAACGGCTACCAGCACGATCGCCCAGGGCTGCAGGGGGTGATTTCCGTATTTTATTTATTCTTTATTTTTATTTTTTTGTTGTATTTTATATATATATATATATATAACACGTCCGATCCGACCGAGGGATGGAGGGAGGAGGAGGATGACCACGCCGTATCCATCGATGGCTGACTGCGGGATTCGATATTTTACATTCGCCGATATTTTACACCTCTCCCTGTTGGAGGATACTGTCCCGCTCAACGTACATCTACCAACGATACACGGTTATCCATCGTCGGCTATCAGCTACTCTCGGCACTATCGGTGGTTAATTTATGCGTTGTCCAGCTAAGGCGCTAGTCGCGGTCATCGTGCGAGGCAGGTTCCCCCAATTAACCGAGTCTAGCGGGTTAAGGGGGGGGGGCCATAGTTCACGGGCACGCGTGCCGAACGGACCTCGAGGCTTTTTCCCGGTTACCGTCGAGCGAGCAGGACGTAGCACTCTCTTCCAGTCTGTCCCGCTCTACTATCGAAGGAAAAGATCGGCTCTCCCTTCGGCTGTCGTTTCAAAGAATTTATTTGCGAGTCGTTGGGACCGGAGGACCTGTTGGAACGATCGAATCATACCGAGGCAGTTGTTGGCATTATCAAGGACTTGCAATAAGCACAGCAGTGTCATCGTCCCGGTGAGCTCTCTTCCCTTCTACGGTCTTTCGCTGGTATTTTATTATTTTAATCATTCAAGTTGTTGTCGGTTAATTACTTCGAGCTTGGTCACCCCTGCGACTCTGGCACACCGCGTGCAGAGTATTAATTTGTACTGGGTAGCGCGGCGTTTAGAAAGAATAACTCGAGATCGTGTAACGTATAGAAGCCGGGGAAAAGTCACTAAATTAATTAATTGTTTGATAGTTAAATCGTGCGCGCGTTAGGCCGTTATCCCGGAGTGGTTTGAATTCATTAGTTGGTTGTGTGGGATCTGAACGGAATAGACCGTGTCACGTATTTTAACGAATAATGGGTTTGAGAGGTACCTGGTTTTGTTTGAGTTTTTTTCGTTCGGGGTAGAAGGTCGTGCGCGAGTTCGCCCGTCGTCCCGTTGTAATTTGGATGTAAAAGGGACTGGCACGGGGTAGACCGCGTTGCGTATCAGTCAAATTAATCGGCGTTTCTCTGTCTGATTTATTTATTTATTCGTTATTTATTTATTTATTTTGTTTATTTGATTATTTATTTTTTTATTATTATATTATGATTGTGTTAACGTTAACCTAGAATCGCGGAGAGCGTAGTCGGCCGTCGTCCCGTATTTTAGACGTGGATTCAAGGGATTCGTACGGTCCGAGGCGTATCTCGCGTAGTTCGATTGTTTGTTACGTTTTATTATATTTCATTCCACGAACTAATTATTGACTGACATTATTATTCTGATGTTAATTATTTTATTATCATTATTATTTTGGTTATTATTTAATTATTAGTCGTCATTTATCCGTTATTTTATAACTTATGAACTGCGGAAGATCCCTGGGTTTATGCGTTTTACATGATATATAAATCTCTGGATTGAAATATAGAGCCGTCGGTAGCTTCGCGTACGTGACCTCCTGACGTCCCGTTGTTATGGTTTTTTTCGATGTAGGTGGGATTAGCTCGGGATAGGCCGTATCGCGGACTGTGAACAGAGACTACCGAACGTCGAAAATACATCGATAAATATTGTTCGAAATTCGAGGCGAGCGAGACAGGCTATACAGCATCTACAGGGTATGAGAGTGAGAGAGAGAGAACGGGATAACTGCTAGCTACGACTTAAAGATTAAAATTAAGATATCCAACTAGATTTAGAGAATTGTTATAAAGGAGAGACTAATTTTACGGGACATCTTATTTGAATTCTAAATTGGTGTTTATTGGAAATGAATAACTATTCGCCAGAAATAAAGAAGTTTGTACGTCCCGTACCTGCTGTGGTTGTTTAAATTATTTACTGTTATTATTTAGTTTGTTTATTTATTATTTATTGAGCCGACTTCGTTCATGGTTCTCGTTTGGCTTATTTATTGACCATATTTTATTTTTGACTAATTAGTGACTTGATAGTCCGAACCACCCACTCTGCCTTGAACAGCTGTAGCTGGCCTGGGTCGAGACTGGTCATCCAACTCGGTATTTTTCCTTCCGGCGCGAAAGCGCCTGGCGCCCATCTCGAAAGAGAAAATAAAAAGGAAGGAAAAATAACTTGGACCAGTCATAGGTAACGTGGTGCGTTGAGGGGCAAATTTCTCGTTACAACACAGGAAATAAGAAATCTTGTCAGAGAAAAACGGAAAGCACGCAAAATCCGACATAGAAATCGAGCGCCAGAGAGCAAAACTGTCTTCAATCAGCTTAAAAACAAGCTGCAGGAGTTAATACAAACCAAAGCAGTAAACCTAAACAAATACTTAACAAGTCTCTCTGGCCACAAGGAAAGCGATTACTCTTTATGGAAAGCTACAAAAGGACTAAAAAGATGAAAAGAGCAGATGCCACCAATTAAAAAACCAGATGGTAGTTGAGCTAGAAGCCCCAAAGATAAAGCTGATCTGTTTGCAGCACATCTAGAAGAAACGTGTCAACCCTTGACTAGACAAACAGCAAATGAAAATACTATACTAATACAAAAAGCAGATGAGGTAGACATACGACCAGTTACACTGAAATAACTCGAAAATGAAATCAAACATAACCTTCATGCAAAAAAAGCTCCTGGATACGATCTTATTACAGGAAAAGTTATTATAAATTCGCCAGAAAAATGTCTTAAGAAGTTGCTACACATAAATAACGCAGCATTTGGGATAAAATATGTTCCTCAGCAGTGGAAAATAGCAGAAGTTATTATGAGACCCAAGCCTATTAAGCCACCTAATGAGAAAACTTCATACAGACCTATATCCGTATTACCATCATTGTCCAAACTCTTCGAAAAATTACTCCTGAAAAGGATGAAACCTCTGATTGAAGAAAGAAACCTGTTACCATCTCATCAATTTCGCTTCAGAGAGAAACACTCCACCATAGAGCAAGTACACAGAGTCATTAATGTGATTGAGAAGACGCTTGAATATAAAAAAGTATGTTCTGGAGTTTTCCTTGATGTTGCCCAGGACTTTGATCGAGTCTGGCATCGAAGACTAGAATATAAACTAAATCGCGACCTCTCGCAGTTCTATGAGATTAAAATCATACAATGAAGGGAGATATTTCAGAGTAAAATATAAAGGAGCGTTCTCGTCACTCAAGAGAATTGAAGCAGGCGTGCCACAAGGGAGCGTGCTCGGACCAGTCTTGTAAATACTTGCTCTATACGAGAGATATACCTATTACTGGAGAAACAGATATTGCAACTTTTGCGGATGATACAGCGATCTTGGCGGTTGGAAGTACAATCGGAGAGACAACCAGCAAATTACAACACACTGTGAATGACATTGTCCACTGGACAAAAAAATGGAGAATAAAGTTGAATGAGGTAAAATCAGTTCACACAACCTTCACCTATCTGAAAGTAGATCTCTTACCTATTTACATAAGCAGTATGTGTACACCTTTGCTCCATCCCACTCGTATCCCCACTCCTTACTCCACCACGCGGCTACCCCCACCACCTCACTTTTCCACCGCCGCGCTACCCACTCTGCTTAGCCAGTGTCGGTAACGTAGAGATGGTAAAGTGAGGTGATGTGAGTACTCTGGTGAACAAAGAAGAGTAGAGATAAGAGCAGGATGGAGCAAAGGTGTACACATACTTGGAAAAATAAATAAAATGATGTACTCACTATGTACTATGTATGAACAGTAGAGATAAAAGCAGGATGGAGCAAAGGTGTACACATACTTGGAAAAATGAATAAAATTATGTACTCACTATGTAATATGTATGAAGAGTAGAGATAAGAGCAGGATGGAGCAAAGGTGTACACATACTTCGAAAAATGAATAAAATTATGTACTCATCACCACAGCTGCCGCAGGCATCTACCCTCATGCCAAAGCGATTTTAAACTCCTGTCTCTCGCACACACACACACACACACACACACACACACACACACACACACACACACACACACACACACACACACACACACACACACACACACACACACACACACACACACACACACACACACACACACACACACACACACACACACACACACACACACACACACACACACACACACACACACACACACACACACACACACACACACACACACACACACACACACACACACACACACACACACACACACACACACACATATATATATATATATATGACACACAAACACACACACAAACACACACACACACACACACACACACACACACACACACACACACACACACACACACACACATATATATATATGACACACGCGCGCGCGCGAGCGTCGTGTCTTTAATTTATTACTATGTCCTTGTCAAAGCCTTCGTCCACGGCGTCGATATCGTAGCCAATATCTATTTCATCACCGAGGGCCTCCATAATAACCGTTGCCACGTCCGCGCGTTCCCTGTTCATTAATCGAACCCGCGGAACGTTATTGCCGGCAAGAGGTCGCATCATGACAGCGATCAAGGCATCTCTACGCGTTCGAGACCGTATATTGAAAACTCCATGACCAGAGCCGGCAGTATACTTGCTACAGAATCCGGATGAAATAGGTGAGACCAGCCGATGTAAATGGTCTCGCCGAAATCGACTAACAACAACTCTCGACAAACATTACTCGGCACCAAAACGCGTCGCTTAAAATCTCCTTGCGTATCGCGGATACATATTGCTTTTTATTGTTTGCAAATAGGATGCCAAAGACAGACTAAATGCTCGAGATGCTGCTAGAAAGTATCACGGGAATGAAGATAACAACCTCCTATGCATCATAACTAGATATCCATCACTTTGAATGCAACGAAAGCGGTTTTCGAGCATGCATAGCCCTGCACTGTGCTCCTCGCAAAGCGCTTGCTCTGCAGTAAAAGATATAGAATATGATCCCTCATAGAGAAAGAGAGAGACTTTAATTAAAATTCTCCAATTATTACGCTATAAAAATGTGAGACACAGTATGATCAGATATTTTTAAAAAATTAATTAATAATTTATGGAAAGCACTTTAAGCATTTATCGTCATATACAACAGCCCTGCAAATACCGTAATCCACGCTCGGATATTCCTCTACCGTTAATTTTATTTTTATCGCTATACGGAATTAATTTGTATTATCACTCGTAATATTGCTTTTAAATTATTTTTCGCTGTGGGTGTTGTCATCACAGTGTACTTTTAAAAAAAGAATGAAACAAGTATTTCATTGAACGCACTGGGCAATAAAAACAACGTGTTCAGAATAATCGATACAGTCTTACCTGATATGCTACGACTCATTATGCAATGTTTGCAGCATTGATGATCTTCTGCCACCGACGACAACTGCGGATGAGGATTGCGGGTGACACTTTTCTCTCCCGAAGTTAGATCTATCTGTACAGTGTATGTATCCTCCACTCGCTCTCCATAACACGAATAACGAACCCTCGGCGTCGGCTCATATGCAGGGCGGCTCGCTCTGCAAGACATTATTTTTTATAATAAAAAATAAATATTACGATTTTAAATTACGATTTTTAAATTAAAAAATATTTTTTAGTTACCAAGCTCTGCTGCTCTGCTCCTAACCGACATTGGCACGCATTCCATGATCTGCTGTGTTAATGAAACAAAGACGTGTGTTCCGTCTTCTTTCTATCGCAGACCTTTGCTGATGCTTCGGTTTGAGGACTGTGATAACTCACATTTTCTCTCTCTCTCTCTCTCTCTCTCTCTCTCTCTCTCTCTCTCTCTCTCTCTCTCTCTCTCTCTCTCAATTACTGAACTCAGTGTATTCTTTATAATACTTCGAGCGTAATGTACACTATTTACAATTATTTACAACTGTGTCTTTATCACAAATAGCTGCACATACGGAGAATTATTGCGTTCGCAACACAACACCCGATACATGATCAGCGATATGACCACGAAACAGCACAATTATTTCGAACAAAATAATTTTCATAAGACCCGTATCCTCCGGCAGTATCAAGATCGTGATATGCTCGAGCGCTTCTTCAAAGAATTCCTTGGAACCGATGATTTCATACGCTGCTGCACGAGGCGTTTCACTGACAACTTTGTTTGGAGAGTATTTTCGGAAGCGTTTCCGTTTCGATTCTCCAGATTCCTCTTGATTCTCGTATTCCTCATTAGCGCTACCGCTTATTTTACCAAATGAGACAGCTCTGTGCTGGGAACACGAGGTTAAAAGTGTGTAATGCGTTGTGTGCTCTATGCGGGTATTTCACATTTTCTCGGCATCAGCCCCATGAGCTTCGAAATATTGTTGTACGCGAGAAAAATAACTTTTAAACACTCGCCACTCGTCCGCACTGGATGTAATTAAGGTAAAAGTATTCGACAATATTTTCACCACTGGTGTAAGAGTACACGTAGAGTTCAACTCGAGCCCGGCGACGATTGTTTACCAAAGCATTTATTTAAACCGTACATAACGGGGTTCGCTATATATGGCGATATCGCGTGAGACATAGCACCGTTATTTGCCATTTTTATTGCTTTCGTGTAGACAGTAACTAGTTGCATCGCCTCTTCTCTTAATACTGCAAATCATACGACTGAAAATTGCTCACCAATATCCTTTGATATTTGTCGCATTCTCCTCAACAGCAGCAACAAATATATGCCAAAACTCTTGCATACTCTTGCACACATATGTGCACACGCACACCTCGACATACAGATAAGATGTGTCACGAAAACTAAATAATATTCGTCGACGAAATTTGATGATTTTCCTCATGGCCGAGTTCCTTGAAATTAGATGGAAACAATATAACATTCATCAGCGAAACTCGATAACTTAGGACATCACCATCGCTAAATATTTCTCTAGGTCTTGCTTTTGTAAAGTGATCGCGTGCGGGCATCTTCTTGGTTAGTATTCATTACATCGCTGAAGTATATGCAGAGAGAGAAAGAGAGAAAGAGCGTGTTAAAGGAATATATATAAAAGTGAGCCGCTTTGAAAAATCTCTAGTTAATTGTCTGATTTACTGTGGTTACTACTACTACTACTACTACTCTAACAGCACAATCATGGTCAGAGTGGTAAAGCGCTGATTGATAAGAAAATTGATAGATATTATATTGTAGCGTAGACCATCGTTGCGTTCAAGGTGGGCGAGAAGAAATTTACAGATCACCCTATGGGAACTTCCGACACAGGCGGTTGTTCGTAAAATTCGCAGTATGCTGTGCGAGTGTCATCAGCGCGATTTAGTTGACGCGCATAATACTGGATTGTTTGATAATCAAATAATTATTGATTCGGTGGTAAATGTTATTCGTCGACGCAGTTGGCTGAATGAGCCTGCTCTGCAACGCATACTCAATGAAAAACGTCAAGTAACATACAGCGTTAATTATTTTTATTTTATTTTCTTTATTTCATAAGATTTTTATATAGTTCGACGGTATGAAGACGAAGAAATGGGATGGGACACCTATGATTTCGATGAGGAGGGTAGAACCGATTCAGATAATCATAGCAGGGACAACGATAGTGACAGCTCTGCAGGGAATCATTGGAGAAATTTTACCCAACTATTCTGCAGTTATAAACCAACAAACGGTCTTTTCATGGCCGGCCCCGCGAGAGAACCAGATGGAGCCGTCGCAGGTCCATCGCGACAATACGGTTCAAACGATGATACCAATTGCAATACAGACAACGAGGAAGAAGTAGAAGAAGAAGAAGAAGAAGAAGAAGAAGAAGAAGAAGAAGAAGAAGAAGAAGAAGAAGAAGAAGAAGAAGGAGAAGAAGAAGAAGAAGAAGAAGAAGTAGAAGAAGAAGAAGAGGAGGAGGAGCAGGACGAGGACGATGACGAGGCGGAGGAGGAGGAGGAGGAGGAAGACCCAGTAGATTCAGGTAAGCTTTTAATAATACTATTACGCTGACAAAAATAAAAAAATTACGGGCTAATGATAGTAAAATGAAAAAACAGGGTACGAGTCAGACCCAAACGTTTTTCGCTTTGCACGATTCACTGTGCCGAGACCGCCGACAATCGAGCTGGTTTACGAAATGCGTCGGCGGTTCCCGGGTGCAGTCGACGGATTCGAGGACTAGAAGCAAATATAAGTTTGTAATTCTTACGTTACACGAATTATATTCATAGTATATAGCTAGCGACAAACAAAAAATTAAATTTAATAAAAATAAAAATTCTAATAAATGGTTTAATTATGCTTGCAAGTGGACAGACTGGCGATGGAAGGACCGCTGCACGGGGAGGTGATATTTTGCCTCCTGGTGAACGTTTCGGTATCGACAACGAGTAGAGACGATATTTTCCACGCTTTACGATCGGTGTACGAGATGTTCGCACACATCTTACAGAATCGTGCGAAGGACATAATTATGTGGGTATGACTCTCAGCGTACCGTCTTTCGCGCAAGGACCTGTATGGTTATCATTTCGACCAGCTCGTGACATTGTTCCTGACGATATATGGCGACTAATTAATAGTGTAGATCAGAGCGCACGGATGGTTGTCCGCGATGTTATCGCGTGAATAGACATGCTCAAACTAAATTCGGCGATACAATGGATGAACGATACGAGCGTACCGATCTTATTTCCGGGCGAATTAGATCGAAAGGGTACTCTAACCGAAATATGGGAGTGCGATTTTGACAGATTACTCGAGAATAACGAGGAAATGTCGATATACGTGAAAAATCACGCAATCGTTAAGCAGGGGCCTCTCGAACCACGCGATTCATTCTTTGGCGGTCGAACGGAAAATTTTCTAAGCTTGTACGACGTCACGAATATGGAGCAGATACGCTATGTGGATGTGTGCTCGCTCTATCCATGGGTGTGTAAGATGGAAAATATCCCGTTGGACATCCGAAATTGTACGTAGGTGACGAGTGTCGAGAACTCGTAGGACTTGAAAACGATCTAATTGTCGTCGAGGGTCTCGGGAATTGTACCGTGGTAGGCACCGCGCGATTTGTATATCCCCGTACTGCCTGTTCGCATGCATAGGAAACTACTGTTCCCCCTGTGTAGAACGTGCTGTACAGATATGGACACATCCGCGGGCTTCACCCACGATGACACGATTGAGCGAGCGTTTGACAACACATGGGTCGTGGATGAACTGGCAAAAGCTGTGTCGCTCGGATGTAAGGTGACGCGTATCTATGAAATTTGGCAATACATTGTTACACAGTATGACTCGATAACGCGACGAAGCGATCATTTCGCTGAGTTTATTGATACATTCCTAAAAATAAAACAGGAGGCGAGTGGACCGCCAACAGAGTGTAACGATGACGAGGGAGCAATAGCGCGTTTTATAGAGTTGTACAAGGAGTCTGAAGGTGTATATCTCGAGCGAAGTGCTTTGCAGTCAAATCCGGGTTTACGTTCGCTCCCAAAAATGGCTCTTAATTTATTCTGGGGAAAGTTTGGTCAACTTGAGAATCTCACGAAAACCGTTATCGTTTTCACACGCGCGGAACGAATGATCTTACTAACGAGTCCGGAGATTGAGGTGACGGGAATGCTACCGGTTAATCACAAGATCATGTATGTAAACTATGTGAGCAACCGCAATGCTATCCAACCATCCCCGACATCAAATGCCGTGATTGCAGCATACACGACATCACAGGCACGCCTAAAACTATACAGTTATCTCGAGGGGCTCGGGCGATGAATATTGTACTACGATACGGACTCCTGTATTTACGTGAGTCGCCCCGATGGTAACGAGTATGAGCCACCAATCGGTCAATTTCTAGGAGATCTCACGGATGAATTACGTGAATACGGACCTGGTAGTTATATAACTTCGTTTGTTTCGGGAGGACTAACATTTGACGCATACCTTCTTCGTAAGCCCGGCGGTACGATTATTGAAAAATGTAAAGTAAAGGGTATCATGCTAAACTTTGCGAATTGCCGTCACGTAAATTAAAACGCATTACGATATTTCGGACCTGGTAGTTATATAACTTTGTTTGTTTCGGGAGGACCAACATTTTACGCATACCTTGTTCGTAAACCCGGCGGTACGATTTTTGAAAAATGTAAAGTAAAAAGTATTACCCTAAACTTTCCGAATAGCCGTCACGTAAATTAAAACGCATTACGATATTTCGTGACAGGAGCAAGGAGCCCTACCTGTTATTTTTTAATTCGAGGCTATTCGACGCACGGAATTTCATAATGTAGTAACGCGTAAACAAACGAAATCATGCGAACCTGTTAACACGAAGCGAAAGCGGCACGCTCTGTACTCTACTGTACCGTACGGCTATTGTGAAATACGCTAATTAGTTTAACGCAAAAAAGTATATAGTTTCACGGTTGAGTTCTCGATATTTAAAAATAATCTTTCTGTCTGATTTCATGTATCATATTTACTGTGTACAATACATTTAATAAAAAAATAAAAATTGATTTATTATGTATAAAGCCGTTGTCTGCGCGGTCTTTTTGTGCCGCTATTTGTAGCAGTAGCTGCTATCTCTCTACCGTTCCCTTTTGTTCTGACTTTCTCATCGTTGATTCTATTTGTCCCGTCTTTCTTATCGAGTGTTTCCTTTTGTTCTGAGTTTCTCGTGCTACCTCCGTCGATATAATATTGCTGTTCAGAATTTGATGATTCGTAAAATTTGCACATAGAGATGCATGCATAGTGAAATAAAAATATTGCTTTATTTGTAAGAAATATAAAAAATATCGTTATTCAATTTACATGCGCTGTAAACATCAGCTCATACCGCCGGCCCGCGCCTAAACAGCTCGTCAAGACCGCGAAAATAACTGATGCCGCGGGGTCGCTGCCGCCGCAGCCGTCGCGGTATAAGCTTATTTAAGAGTCAGCTGATTGATTTTGATAGACACCCATCGATACGGATACACGTTGGGAACATCCATGGACAGCCGTGATAAGCAGTTCTACGAGTTGTGGTAAAACATATTTTGTCAAAAAATTCTTTAAATACATGCACGAAATCACGGATGTCCCGTTCGAACGTATACTTTTTTATTGCTCAGAGTGGCAATCCGGATATTCAGAGTACGGTGATAAAATCGAATTTCGCGAGGGTTGACTGCAAGCAGCAGACTACTCGAATAATACAAGATGTAAACTTGTGGTCATTGACGATCTAATGAGCGAGGCATCCAACAATACTGTGGTCGACCTTTTCATCAAGGGAAGCCATCATAAAAATCATAGTGTCATTTTCATCACGCAAATTCTCTTCCATCAGGGTCACGGGCAGCTCGATATCTCCTTAAAAGCTAATTATATCGTTGTCTGCAAAAATCCGCGAGATCGCGCGCAAATTCAGCATCTAGCCCGTCAGGTATGTCCCGAGACCCCGATTTTTGAAGGAAGTATATTTCGATGCAACAGCTGCACCGCACAGCTATCTATTATTCGACTTGAAACAATCAACGCCTGATAATTGTCGATTTCGCTCGATGAGCTCGATGATTTGTATATTTCCCGATGACCAATACCATTACGTTTACATGCCTCAATAAAGGTTCCCGATGCGACGCGCGATGTACCAGTAATGCGCTTGTATTGGCGTTATGCGGACCTCTCGATAAAACGTAAGTAATTTTATTATAAGCGCTGTGTTATCTGAAGCAAGAGCAACGACGTGCAATTTTGCGCAAAGCAGATGAAGCGCTCGTGCGGTGTATATGCGAGTGTGCTCTAAACGTTTTACAGGGAAACGTGAGTCTGAACAACGTGTAAAAGAATCATCTTCGGAGGCGCGCGACATTCTTCGACGACTAGCCGCCAAAAAGGGAAATTGGAGCGGTAAGAGGAAGATCATCGTCGAGCACTGTGTCGGATTTCTCAAGTTGCTTCCTGTGCCTGTCTCGGTCTACATGAGCCATGGAATATGCCAGAAAGATCGTACTTATTCCTCATGATAACATACATCGTCTCGACGGACTCGCCACTACTGCTACTACTACAACTACTACTACAACTACTACTACTACTACTACTACTACTACTACTACTACTACTACTACTACTACTACTACTACTACAACTACTACTACTACTACTACTACTACTACTACAACTACTACTACTACTACTACTACTACTACTACTACTACCACTACTACTACTACTACTACTACTACAACTACTACTACTACTACTACTACTACTACTACTGCTACAGACCCGTGGCCCTCCGTACAGACTATCGGTACGCCATTATCGCGCCTCGACTCTGAGCTGAGTGGAATTCTAAACTCTCACTCGTACAAGAGCGAGAGAGAGAACTGGATAGCGTACCAGCAGGTTTTATAGCGTTACTAGTAGACCCGGCAAACGTTGTTTTGCCATATAAATAATTTCCTAGTAATTTCTAGTGTAGACAAAAAATAGCTTACTTATTGTAAGTATGTATGTATGTTAGAATGTGTATATTGTATGTATGTAAGAATGTGGTATATGCGTGAAATAAGCATGGAGCGCTGTGAACGATGAGGGAATATAAAAATAACAAAAGGCAAACATTATTTTTAAGTTATTATAATTTATTCCTTAAAATTATATATTATTAATTAAACAATTACGACAGTAACACTATTAAACAATATCAATCTCTTAATGCTATAGCGTGAACAATATTTTTTGTTAGTCCATCTTTAGCTAACACAAACAAACTGGATGGTTTACCCACTCGAGAGCATGCCACGTATAATTGTCCGTGTGAAAAACATGGTGTTCTCAAATCTAATCCACAAACAGACATCGTTTGACCTTGGGATTTGTTGATAGTCATTGCAAATGCCAATCTAATCGGAAACTGAATACGTTTGAATTGAATTGGCACATCTGTAGGTATAATAGGAATCCGTGGTATGAGTATATTTTCACCTCTGAACTTGCCATTTAAAATCCTGGCTTCGATCACGTTTTTCATTAATTTTTGAATGACTAATCGCGTACCGTTGCACAGCCGGGGCGGGTTCAAATTACGAAGCAAGATAATTGGAGATCCAACCTTTAATTGTAAATTATGCGGTGGCATGCCTGGCAAATCCAGTGAGTTCAAAAACTCTGTGGGAAAATTTACTGCTTCGCTGTCGTCGCAAACTGTATCAATAGATTTATATGATACCAAGTTCCCTGGCAACAACATTTGTATCTTCAGATTTAAATTGTCAACGTCTACATTTTTTGCCGCTAAAATCGCTCTTTCTGCAAGCCACTCATGATTTATGTACTGTGTGTGTACATCGGGAAATATTTGTTCAATGAGAGTATCTTGCGAATCAGCGATTGTGCAGAAATCGGTCGGTAATTTTACGTATCCAGTTTCATCTATAGCAACTTTTCCATCACCGATATCTAAGAGTTGTTTTGAAAATGTTTCAGCGGATGGATCTTGAAGCATTTGAACGCGCATATTTATTTTTAGCTGTAATTTTTCAACATTACGCCACAATGGAGATGATTTCAAGCAAGCGTTGATTTCATCAGCGTATGTTGAACGTGGAATGACTGGAAGTGTTTGTCTGAAATCACCTGAAAGGACCAACAGAGTTCCGCCAAATAGTTTGTCACTGTTTTTAATATCTTTCAATGTCCTGTTCAACGCCTCAAGTGAATGTTTGTGTGCCATAGTACATTCATCCCAAATAATAATTTTACACCGTTTCAGCACAGTGGCCATGGACGATTGTTTCTTAATGTTGCATACTGCGTCAGGGTTATTCTGAATATTTAGTGGCAGCTTAAATACTGAATGAGCTGTTCTACCTCCATCCAATAAAGTTGCTGCAATGCCCGATGATGCAACGGCCAATGCGATGCCATTATTTGATCGTATTTTAGCAAGAATTAGCGAAATAACGAATGTTTTGCCAGTTCCACCCGGTGCATCCAAAAAGAAGAACCCACCTTGTCCAGCTGAAACTGCGAGCATAATGCGATCATAAATGGTTCTTTGTTCCTCATTCATTAGTGGGACATTGCGGGCAACAATCGCTGCCATTTCTACAGTACTGTACTGCAGTTCACGATTCATTTTAGTATTCATTAAATCAGATGCAGTTCGATTTGGCGAATTCATACCGAAATTACTAAGTGGTAAGTTGGCAATGACAATGCAAAGATCCTCAATAGCAATCAATGCTTCATTGTACATTTCGTCGCTGAATGTTATGGTTAGATCGTGGCACCGTATACGATGTTGATGCAATATATCATCAGTCATTGAATCTTTGTGATTTTCCCATAATATCTGTGCTCGGGCTGGGAAACATGTAGTCAACACTATAGCGAATAGTAGACGAATTTGTATTGCTGTACAGTTCAATGCAGCTTCAGCAAGCATGCATTCCTACTGGTTGTCGTCTTCCAGCAAGCCGAGTGCAAGGCATGCATCTTTATACGTTGGATATTGTTGCCAATTCATTTTCGTATATCTTGAAATGATAATGGGCCAGTAACATTAACCAACAACAGTCGAAGATAAAAGCACTCCGTGTGTCTTGGATTGACTGTAAATAATCGCCCCAAGGCGTTTGATTTAAATAAATTGAGACATGCAGCAACTGGTGAGCCTTGCTTGCGGGGCATCCATGTTTTTGTTTGAGTCCATGTGAAATAGTGTGGTACTTGTGAATAGAGTAATGTTCGTGCGAAGGCACCAAAATCATCCGCACGATTACACAATTCAAAAAATGCAGTGAGTGTAGTTTTAGGTGGATTTATTGCACGATCAATCGCTGTCTCGTTCGTGAAAAATACACGCTGACCGTTTTCAAGATGGATGGCTAACTGAACAACTGCTGGATCCCGTTCATGAATTGGAAAACCAAAGATACGCCAAGCAGCTTCATTGGAGCTGATGTACCGACCAATTTGGTAGAGCGTTATTTCATCGTTTTTATTCACTGGAGGAGCATTCACATTAGTATTTTCTACTCTAAACACAGCCATATCACTGCCTTTATGGACATACTTGCAAATGTATTTGATGCTCTTCACAGAACTGCAGAACTCAACATTAATATGAGCATTATATGTCTTGCTCAGCAGAGGCGAATATGGCACCACCCAACGATTGTCAATATCAATGTCTGTGTTGATGATATTTTTAATAAATGATTGTCCGCCATTTTCAGGATTTCTTCGACGATATATTGGGTATCCGTCGACATTTGTGACCGTATCATTGGTAAAATCTTTAGGGGAATTTTTAGTACATTTTCCATCAGCCATGCAAGGCGATGAACTATTAAGAGTACCACATGGACCATGAATCATGTTTGTTGTAACAATATCAAACAGCAGTTGGTCAGTGGATGGATCTGGAATTTCCGCAGAAATGATACTATCGATTTCTTCAGGACGGATTTTGTCGATGAACCAAACCAAAATGTGTGCATGAGGTAATCCTCGCTTTTGCCACTCAACCGAATACATCCAGCAACGTGTGGGACCAAATACATGTGATTTAGTAATGAAAGTTATTAAAGACTTCAACTTTTGTCTGAACACACGTGCTGTAATGTCATGGCGATGTATTGCATTTTGGCCAGGCAGTAGGAAAGATGTAATCTCTGGCCATTTTGGATTACATGTGAACGTGATAAATAAACATGGTCGTCCATATTCGCGCACGAAAGTCAGAGCATCCTGTATATATTCTTGCATATGACGTGGACTGCCTACGTACGATGATGGTAAAATGACATGGTTACCAATTTCGGCGACGTCGGCGTTGTTGTTGATAGCGTCTCGCGAATGAATGTACTCTTCCGCGCGCAGCTTTTGTTGATTATATCGTAAGTATCGTAGTCGTTCGCTCTCAATCTTCGCGTACATGTCGACCATGAATTGCTGACAAAGCTCACGACATCGTAAAATGACGTTGTCCAGGCCACGTCTAATCATTAATCGGTACGCATAATAATCCTTTGAGCTAACGTTCTTGTTTATTTCAGCTCCTGTAATATTTGTTCATAAAAATTAATTTAAATTTATTACGTTCAATAATTTAATTGTTTTGTTAAATGATTAATGATCAAATTAATAATCAATGAAGTACCTGATACGGGATCTCGTTGTTTTATGTTTATGCAATATCCGTCTTGTCCCTTCCAGAATATTAGCGGATATTGGAGAGCGTCATATGAACGATGTGTGTCAGCAATGAACTGAAGATTATTATTTCTTCTACGAATCACAATTTCTCGTGCAGCTGTACAATCGCCAACCATGATTCCAGCAACATCATCAACAACGGGTGCATTGAATCTACGAATATGCTCTCCAGCTGGTGTTTTATCAGGATTAATGACGATAGCGTGATTATCGCTTTGTAATTGGTGCATATGTGATTTGAATATTTTCAACAACTCGTTGTGCTCGTTCAAAAGAGCATCTAGCTCGCTGACGATGCGCCTGGCATAAAGTGAATCAAGGTTATTATAATCACAACGTGCATTCACGCGATTGGCAAGTGCGCTTCCGGAATCCTCGCCGCCCATAAAGTAGATTTGTAAGAATTTATGTGGTTCGTTTGGCATTGGCAGCAGTGAGCCCATTTTATGATAAACTTGGCCTCTGATTTTGAATGTAGAATTGAATTGTTGACCATTTGCATTAGTATTTCGAACTATTTCTGTTGCTCCGAACGATGTCATTTGAAAGCATGAATTGAATCTTCGAATTGACTTCAGGAACACGTTAGAATCTGGATCCGTGCCGATAAGTAAGCCGTTCAATGGTTCAGGTGGTGTTTCAATTTCAGGTAGTTGCACTTTTCCTGACGCGCAACACATCCCAGCTGGCTCATTTTTGAATTTCAGAGCATGACAATGCGGACATTCCTTGTCCATAGCACCAATTACCACTTTTGAATGAGCATAATATTCAATATCGGGCTCATACTGGAATGCTAGACGCAGGAATGAATCAGATATAAATGCTCGATGTACCTGTTGTCGTTGTTGGTCATTTGTTCTTCGTCTATTGACTGTGAAACGGCGTGATTGTCGTTGTTCTAATCTTCTGACTTCATTGCGTTCAGCTCGTGTATCTTCTGGCTCTTCTTGATGCAATTGCGCCATTCTGACACGTGCATCAGTACTTTGTTGCTGGATTTGTTCTTCTGTTCTTTCGGATCTGCTATTTCGCAAGTTTCGAGCTTTACTTGTACTGCGGCTCAAATCAGCCCCTTTGCGTTTTCTTGGCATTGCTCACTGTACAAAACATACATAAATAGAATTAATGAAATTATTTAATGATGAAAAATGTTAAAAGTATAATTAGGGCCAGGATTTTTGCCGCAGTTTTGAAATGATTAGTTTTAATTTATGAAATTATAACAAAAATATAAGTTTTATGGAAAAATTTTTCAAACAAAAGTAAAAAATTAAATTTTATGAAAACATTGTCTCTTATAATTTTTTCATACAACCAATATTTCCATTGACATTTCAAAATAAAGATTCATAATGATTGATTTTTTGGAAACTATGAAAATCTTAATTGTTCAATTGCATTTTTTTAATAAAATTAAATTAAAATTACATTTTTATAAGATCAACAACATTTTCGATATTAATAAAAAAAGGTATACTTACAACACAAAATCCGTTGTTATTGGAAGCTCGTGTGACGTGTTGAGTACTTTTGAAATTATAAAATCACTTGATTGACTAATCGTGCAAAATACACTCAAAATTGATAATTTAATTATTATTGATAAAATAGGAATGATTAAAAGTTAATATGAGAGTTACACTGAGATAGCAAAATAATAATTGTCAACGTTACTACTACACTTGATGCATAAACAATAATGATGGCCGACAACTGTGTAGGGAGTGAGAAAGAAAGGAGACCGGCTTCGTTCTCATCCCTACTCCGTGCTGTTTACTGGGTCAGAAGTGACACCTGTAGACATCTGGCGGGGATAACTAATTAAATGACGATTGATCAGTTTTCGACCGGAGAGGAAAAATGATTAAATTACTAAAATGGCTATTAAAAAATAAGGGTTGATCGTAGAAGGGTGAAAATTGAGGATTGTATGTATTTTTGTATGTTGTATCATAAAAAAATAGAAATTAAAAATTTTGTCTAAAAAATAAAAAAATAAATTTAGGGGTGGACTACCCCTAACATTTAGGGGGATGAAAAATAGATGTTGGCCGATTCTCATAGATACCGGATAAGCACAAAAAATTTCATCAAAATCGGTCAAGCCGTTTCGGAGGAGTATGGCAACGAAAACTGTGACACGAGAATTTTATATATTAGATCTTCTCATAGTCGAGTACGATAATGTAGCACCGAATATTTCATCAAAACGAAAAATAGAAATAGTTGATAGTCACAAGAATAAAATCGACGACGTTTTAATGAACAAAGTTAAATCTCGCCTCAATGACACACTTATTATCGATAGCGTACCAAAAATATTTTTATCTAAAGCAATATCGTTGCTTCGCAGTTTGCATCGCAACGCTGTTGGTAAAAAAATGACATGGGATCGTAACGGTGTTGTTTTCATAGATGGCAGAAGAATTTCAAATTCCAATATCGTTGATCTTCTTAGCGATGCTATGCGAGCTAGAAAACGCGAGAAATCCATCGGACAATCTCACTTTGCCAAACTCCTGCGAGCGATACAAATGCCACGCGAATTTATCGGCAATCCCGAATTACTACACGAGCCTACACCTACATCATCCTCGACACCGCAGCGGCGTCTTATTTTACCATGCGACAGCGATAGTAGCAGCAGCAACAGCAGCAACAGTAGCAAAAACAACAACAACAACAACGAGGCCGAGACCGCACACTTAAGCAGAAATTAAATGCTCACGGCGGACAACAACATCATCGAGCGGGAGGAGGGGGATGAAGAAGAGGACGAACAATTGCAAAACATCGCACAAGTAAAATATCGATCCCCCACACAGTTAGAAAAGAAAAAGAAAAAGAATCCATTTAACTGTTCATCGTTAAAATTATGAAAATTCTTTAATGAATCTATTCTGACACCGTTCACCCTGTCTCCTATTCTCGAGCAAAAAATTTGGCCTAGGTGGATCGAAGAGTAGCGCGAAAAAATGTTTTACCATGGCTCGAGACACAGGATTCATACAACATGCATCGTCTCATGCGACGACGATTTCCCCGTCGTACGTACAACGTGTGTAATACAGACGATATGTGGGAGGCTGATTTAGCTGATCTTCACTCGATAGCCGCGTACAACGATGGGTACGCATATCTGCTTGTTGTTATCGATATGTTGAGCAAATACGCGTGGGTCGAGGCTTTGCGTGACAAAACAAGCGCAAACGTGGCCCGCGGTCTTACACGCATACTCGCACGCAGTAACAATCGTCGCCCGCAGCAATTGCAAACTGATCGAAGCAAACAATTTATCAGCGCTCCGTTTCAGCAAATTCTCAAGAAAAAGAATATCGACTTTCGCACTGCTCGTAACCCTGATATAAAAGCCTCGATTGCCGAGCGCTTCAATCGCACGATAAAAGAGCGACTGTGGCATTACTTTACATACACGCGAAATAAGCGTTACATCGATGTTTTACAACATTTTTCATATGCTTATAATCACACTAGACACAGCGGAACGCGTATTCCCCCGAGCGAGGTAACCCTCGAAAATGCCTTTGTAGCCCGAGAAAATTTAGCACGGCATTACGAGCGTAACGCGAGAAAAGATAAAAAGCCTAAATACAGCGTCGGTGACTTCGTACCTATCAGTACAGCTAAAGCAGCATTCGTGAAAGGATATGAGCGTGGTTGGAGTAACGAATTATTCAAGATTCAACGAATATCAGTGAATCGAGAACCATTCGTGTATATTTTATACGATCGGAATAACGAGACTATCGACGGTATTTTCTACGAGGCAGAATTATCGCGAGTACGAGTATCTCCGTCATCTGAGACGACGGGTAGAGAAGAAGAAGAGGACAAAGAGGAAGAACGCTCGGAATCACCGTCCCTGATAAATATGAGCTCCAAGGATAGCTCTTTCTTTGTCACACTACCGAGCAACAGTAGTATGCAGTATTTTCCGAATAATACGACGACAAAATTTATTACAAAACTACCGCGTCAGATACGTATGCACGGAGAATGGTCTGTTTCTCTTGTGGAAATTGCTTATCCGATGACTCTTTTACATGTTCCTACTGTAGGAAATCTCGTAACTTTTGAGGATGCTGATTATGATTTATCGGGTTTAAATCTTTTAACACGGAGACGCGCTGATAGAGACCAAGTTCCACCTGGTGTATATCGCTCTATAGACGCTCTTTCGGAGACGATAAATAAGTTACCTCACGTTGCCGGTCATTTGCGCTTTAAATCGCTTCCGAGCGGGCAGGTCGAAGTGGCGCGCGTATGCGACGATCTACGATACCACGACTTCCGCGTATCGCCCACTATAGCAAGGCTACTAGTTATCTCAGAAGAGGCCTGTAGGTCTGTAATGATAGAGCCGCTTTGCGAATACACAGGTTCTTCTCGTAGCTGTGGATTTTGATGCACGCGCGCATGTGTGTGTGTGTGTGAGAGAGAGAGAGGGAGAGAGTGTGCCACGACGTAAATATTTTGCCCGGCCACCCTGGAGAGTCGTCATAGATGCCGCCAACACAAGGGTGAGTTAAAAGTTGTATTCCAAGTATGTGTACACCTTTGCTCCATCCTGATCTTTTCTCTACTCATCCTTGTTCACCAAGGTACCCACACCACCTCACTTTACCATCTCCAAGTTACCGACACTGGTCAAGCAGAGTGGGTAGCACGGCGGTGGAAAAATGGGGTGGTGGGGGTAGCCGCATGGTGGGGGAAGGAGTGGGATAGAGCAAAGGTATACACATACTACTTACATAAATAGGCAGGAAATACCACATGCGAACACGGCAAAATACTTAGGTATGACGCTTGACGCCAAATTAAAATGGAAAGAGCATGTCAAGAAAAAAAGACAAGAATTGCATATAAAGTTCAGAAAAATTAATTGGCCCATTGATAGACATAGTGAGCTTACCATTCACAATAAGCTACTTTTATACAGGTAAATCCTCAGACCTGTGTGGTCTTATGGCATCCAACTCTGGGGATACACCTAGAAAACAAACGTTAAGATTATACAAACGTTTCAGAACAAAGTACTTCGATGCATTATCAATGTACCTTGGTATATTAGAAACGACAATCTACATAGCGATCTAAACATGGAAACCGTCAGCGAAGAAACCACAAAAAATGCCAAAAAATAAATCCAGCGTTTACAACTCCATGAAAACACAGATATTCAACATATTGTTAACGACATCGACAGCGCAGAGACAAGACGGCTAAAGTGAACGAAGCCGCTTGATCTAGTTCCTCAGGACTGAAAGTTGCTGATGTAACCGGAAGAGCTGAGCCCACTGGGAATAACTATTGTGTTATAGCCCAATAAACAGAGAAATAAAATAAGAAAGAAAAATTGCTAAATGAGTTGTAATAACTTAGTCGTAATAAAATAAATAATAGAAAAAAAAAACTTCCCTGCCCCCGCGAGCGGGCTTAGAGATTCTGGCGATCTTGATCTCGCTGCTCCTCCTTCTTCTTCTTCCATCGTACGGTTTCCGCGTACATCGCTACTGCATCTCAGTTCTTTTGGGACTCCAGCATCGATGGTACGATGGCCTGAGAGGTTCTCGATTGCCCAAGGGATGTCTCTAGGACGTCTCTCTCAGCCACCCACCGATCACACGCGAAGAACGTATGTTCTGCGTCGTCGACTCTATCCGGACAGTAGACGCAATGGGGACTACGCTTCCTCCCCATCCTGTGTACGTAGGAGTTGAAGTGTTCGTGGCCGGTGAGGAGCTGGGTGAGATAAAAGTTTACCTCTCCATACTCCCTGTCGATCCATGGGGTCACCGCTCCTACCATCCGCGCTATCCATCGGTCGGTCATAGCTTTGGCCCACCTGCGTTCCCAGTCTAGGAGGTTTCGCAGCCAATCTTCTCCCCGTGTGTTGGCCGTCGCATCCTCGGCCCTCCGTTCGCATATGCGCTTTCGCTCTTTGGCAAGCAGGTCGATGGGGATCATACCGGCCACCACCAACCCTGCTGCCTCAGACACCGTCCGGTAGGCACCTGCGATACGAAGGGCCCCTCGTCTTTGGACTGATCTCATCCTCCTCCTGTACTTCTCCACGTTCATATCATCAGGCGAAATCTTCGCCCCGTAGAGAAGCACGGAGTGTACGATACTCATTAGGACGAGACTCTTTGAGCTCTACGCTGAAGCCTCAAACATTCGCGTCGAATGGCAGCAATCTCGTTTATCCACCAGTACGCGGATTCTCGGTTCTTCCTCCTTGGCTTTTTTGGTATAGCCTTGTTGCAGGCTATGGTGATATACATTATGGTGCGATCGACTAAACGTTCCGTAGCTTACCTGTTTGCGACTTTCTGTCCTGTTACTTCAAGTAGTGTGCCGCCACTTGAAATCGCTTCAAAGAGCGCTCGTTCGTCCAGCTTGGCGACGCTACAGCTGCCTCAGCGTTTGTTGTGCCCACGCAGTTGTATCCGCATGCATCGCTAACCCTAAACACGATGTGCTGGTGGTCGCTGCTCGTGAACTCCTCCAGCACTCGCCATCCTCCGACTTTCGCTGCTATACCCGGTGAAGCGAGGGTAATGTCTATAATGGTGCCACGGTTTCCGCTTCTGCGGAACGTCGCAGTGGTACCCGTGTTCATGACTGTGAGGTCGAGCCTAGCAGCCATCTCCTATATCTCAATGCCTCGTCTATCCGACCACGACATACCCCACTCATGAGACTTAGCATTGAAGTTCCCTGCAACCAGAACCTCGCTATCAATACCGCGGATACAGTCTTCGATCTCCTCCAGCTTGCGTCTAAAGACAGCTATGTCCTCGTTTGGCGAGAGGTATACGCTTACATAGGTGGTGCCCGCACTCCTCACCCAGACGAAACCTTCTCCTTTTCCGGTTGCACTGATAGGAAGACAATCGGTGCTTTGGATCCAGATGACCGCGGTACAGGAATATTCTTGCCTGCGCGCAGTTCTCTTCTTGTTTGAGATACTGGAGAGCGTTCCTCACCTCCTCCTCATCCCTGACAGCGTCAATGTCCCGAATCCCGATCGTCGTCCTCGGGACCAGCTGCCTGACTTTTCCACTCTCTCCGATAGCTTTCTGCAGCGCCTCGCCAAACTTTTCCTTATCTTCAAGGACTGCGCGCAGCTCAACCAGGACGTCTCCTGCCCTTGTTTCCTAGATGACCTTTATCTCGATCCTCATGTCTCTAGGATTGACGTTTGTACGTATGTCCTTTAACACATATGCGTAGTTTTTCCCCGCAGCAGGTCGGATCAATACTGCTTCTGATCGGGCCCTGCGTGACTGTTTCCCCTGGGGGCCGCGCTTTTCCTCTATATGGCCTTCCTTAGCCGCCACCGTCGATTGTTTTGGGGTTTTCGTCCCCTTATTTGGGCGCTTCTGCACCTTGACGAAGTTTGCGTTGTCCTTGCGAGGCTTCTTCGTCTTCCGCGTCGGCGGGACTGGTTGACTCCCCTTTTGCGGGCTGGGGGTGCCATTTCCTAGTCTCTTCCTCTTGCTGTCCGCATTTGGAGTGAGGACCTCATCCACCACGATGTTTGCGCTTCCGCTCTCCGATCTGCTTCGCTGTGGACCCACGAAGATGGGCCTCTTCGTCCCCTCCAGCAGGGTCGTAAGCACCTTTTTCCATGCCTGGCGGTTCCACATTGTCGTCGCCAGTGCATCCTCTGCGGCTTCAGCTCCCTCTTTTATCTTCTTGGGCGTTGTTGAGACGCTCCTCGATACTTTAATGATTGCCTCAATACAATCTTTCGGTGTCGCCATGACGGTATCTTCTCCGGCCAGCGCCTCTTTCAATTGCTCCTCCAGAAGCCGTCTCCTGTGGTCTATTCTTGTCACAGCCTGTGTTTCCATGTCCTTGCTGACAAAACTGTTTGTCCCGTATTCACCGTTAGTTTTGTTTGTTGTTTGTAAAAAATTTGTATTCATATTGAATCCCACGAGTAGCTAGGGAAGTAGTAAGTCCGCCCCTGCAGAGCCCCGCTTGCAGGGATAAGGCCGAGAGTACTGCGTGAGGCAGCCTGTTATCCCGAAGACACCACTCCCTGGGGCCACGCAGCCTTCACGATAGTTAACACTTTAGCTTGGGGTATTTGGTCAGCGGTGGCTTTCGCCCCAACTCGGCGATGGAGCTACTACTACTACTACTAGTAGTAGTAGTAGTAGTAGTAGTAGTAGTAGTAGTAGTAGTAGTAGTAGTAGTAGTAGTAGTAGTAGTAGTAGTAGTAGTAGTAGTAGTAGTAGTAGTAGTAGTAGTAGTAGTAGTAGTAGTAGTAGTAGTAGTAGTAGTAGTAGTAGTAGTAGTAGTAGTAGTAGTAGTAGTAGTAGTAGTAGTAGTAGTAGTAGTAGTAGTAGTAGTAGTAGTAGTAGTAGTAGTAGTAGTAGTAGTAGTAGTAGTAGTAGTAGTAGTAGTAGTAGTAGTAGTAGTAGTAGTAGTAGTAGTAGTAGTAGTAGTAGTAGTAGTAGTAGTAGTAGTAGTAGTAGTAGTAGTAGTAGTAGTAGTAGTAGTAGTAGTAGTAGTAGTAGTAGTAGTAGTAGTAGTAGTAGTAGTAGTAGTAGTAGTAGTAGTAGTAGTAGTAGTAGTAGTAGTAGTAGTAGTAGTAGTAGTAGTAGTAGTAGTAGTAGTAGTAGTAGTAGTAGTAGTAGTAGTAGTAGTAGTAGTAGTAGTAGTAGTAGTAGTAGTAGTAGTAGTAGTAGTAGTAGTAGTAGTAGTAGTAGTAGTAGTAGTAGTAGTAGTAGTAGTAGTAGTAGTAGTAGTAGTAGTAGTAGTAGTAGTAGTAGTAGTAGTAGTAGTAGTAGTAGTAGTAGTAGTAGTAGTAGTAGTAGTAGTAGTAGTAGTAGTAGTAGTAGTAGTAGTAGTAGTAGTAGTAGTAGTAGTAGTAGTAGTAGTAGTAGTAGTAGTAGTAGTAGTAGTAGTAGTAGTAGTAGTAGTAGTAGTAGTAGTAGTAGTAGTAGTAGTAGTAGTAGTAGTAGTAGTAGTAGTAGTAGTAGTAGTAGTAGTAGTAGTAGTAGTAGTAGTAGTAGTAGTAGTAGTAGTAGTAGTAGTAGTAGTAGTAGTAGTAGTAGTAGTAGTAGTAGTAGTAGTAGTAGTAGTAGTAGTAGTAGTAGTAGTAGTAGTAGTAGTAGTAGTAGTAGTAGTAGTAGTAGTAGTAGTAGTAGTAGTAGTAGTAGTAGTAGTAGTAGTAGTAGTAGTAGTAGTAGTAGTAGTAGTAGTAGTAGTAGTAGTAGTAGTAGTAGTAGTAGTAGTAGTAGTAGTAGTAGTAGTAGTAGTAGTAGTAGTAGTAGTAGTAGTAGTAGTAGTAGTAGTAGTAGTAGTAGTAGTAGTAGTAGTAGTAGTAGTAGTAGTAGTAGTAGTAGTAGTAGTAGTAGTAGTAGTAGTAGTAGTAGTAGTAGTAGTAGTAGTAGTAGTAGTAGTAGTAGTAGTAGTAGTAGTAGTAGTAGTAGTAGTAGTAGTAGTAGTAGTAGTAGTAGTAGTAGTAGTAGTAGTAGTAGTAGTAGTAGTAGTAGTAGTAGTAGTAGTAGTAGTAGTAGTAGTAGTAGTAGTAGTAGTAGTAGTAGTAGTAGTAGTAGTAGTAGTAGTAGTAGTAGTAGTAGTAGTAGTAGTAGTAGTAGTAGTAGTAGTAGTAGTAGTAGTAGTAGTAGTAGTAGTAGTAGTAGTAGTAGTAGTAGTAGTAGTAGTAGTAGTAGTAGTAGTAGTAGTAGTAGTAGTAGTAGTAGTAGTAGTAGTAGTAGTAGTAGTAGTAGTAGTAGTAGTAGTAGTAGTAGTAGTAGTAGTAGTAGTAGTAGTAGTAGTAGTAGTAGTAGTAGTAGTAGTAGTAGTAGTAGTAGTAGTAGTAGTAGTAGTAGTAGTAGTAGTAGTAGTAGTAGTAGTAGTAGTAGTAGTAGTAGTAGTAGTAGTAGTAGTAGTAGTAGTAGTAGTAGTAGTAGTAGTAGTAGTAGTAGTAGTAGTAGTAGTAGTAGTAGTAGTAGTAGTAGTAGTAGTAGTAGTAGTAGTAGTAGTAGTAGTAGTAGTAGTAGTAGTAGTAGTAGTAGTAGTAGTAGTAGTAGTAGTAGTAGTAGTAGTAGTAGTAGTAGTAGTAGTAGTAGTAGTAGTAGTAGTAGTAGTAGTAGTAGTAGTAGTAGTAGTAGTAGTAGTAGTAGTAGTAGTAGTAGTAGTAGTAGTAGTAGTAGTAGTAGTAGTAGTAGTAGTAGTAGTAGTAGTAGTAGTAGTAGTAGTAGTAGTAGTAGTAGTAGTAGTAGTAGTAGTAGTAGTAGTAGTAGTAGTAGTAGTAGTAGTAGTAGTAGTAGTAGTAGTAGTAGTAGTAGTAGTAGTAGTAGTAGTAGTAGTAGTAGTAGTAGTAGTAGTAGTAGTAGTAGTAGTAGTTGTAGTAGTAGTAGTAGTAGTAGTAGTAGTAGTAGTAGTAGTAGTAGTAGTAGTAGTAGTAGTAGTAGTAGTAGTAGTAGTAGTAGTTGTAGTCGTTTTTTTTTTTTTTTTTTTTTTTTTCCGGGGAGTTGGTAAAATGCTGTTACGCACACCCGAAGGTAGTGTGGGGCTCCTCCGGCTACTACCAGCCCTACCCACTAAAACCAACCTTCTCCTTCCCTCACTGCCTTGGAACCGCGTTACCATTACTCCAAGACTGCGAGTTTATTGCATCGTTTCTGACGCGCCTTCTTTTTCACCTTTCGATACGCTAACCTTGTCAGGTTACGTCACAGCTTTTCTTTCCCGCTCTTCTTTTTTCTTCATACGGAGTACTTTCTCAACGTAGTTTTCAGCTGTGTCCCAGTTTCTGCTGTTCTGCACCATCACCGTCACTGTGTTGTCGGGATTTATGTCTGTTCCCAGTGCACTCTCGGTTGCGCTGCGCTCCTCTGCCCAGCGGCTGCATTTGAATAACGTGTGTTCAATCGTGTCTTCTTCATCCTGACAATAATCGCAGAATGGGTTGGTTTTCCGGTTCATGCGGACTTTAACAGATACAAGTATCTGTTGTAAGTGGCCGTGTCCGGAGAGCATCTGTGTTAGATAGTAATTAATCTCACCATGTTTCCTCCCTATCCACTGTGTCAAATCTCCTATGACCCTGGACGTCCACCTGCCTACTGTGTCGTTTCTCCATCTTCGTTCCCATGTCAGGAGCGAGTGATCGCGTTCCTGCTGTCTGCTGCTTGATGAATCTTCTCCGCTTTTTATCCTTTCATGGATCCTTTTCCTCTCTATGGCTAGGATGTCGATGGGAATTATCCTTGGGATCACCATGACCGCTCCTTCGGAAACCGTGCGGTATGCACAGGCAACTCGTAGAGTACCCCGTCGTTGTACTTTTGACATTTTTTTGCGGTATTTCTCGATCTTGAGCGTGTCCGCCTAAATCTCTGCTCCGTAGAGCATAATTGAATGGATCACACTCGTCATGATTTTTCTCTTCGAGCTTCGGGGCCCGAGTATATTTGGCATGAGCCGGGAGAGCATTGCCACCATTGTCGCTGCTTTGTCCGCTGCTTCCTTAATTTGGGGCCCAAAGGTCAACTTCGCGTCTATTATTATCCCCAAGTATTTCACCGCTTTTGTGGCCACAATGTTGGTGCCAACGATTTCTGCAGTGAACGGTTCCGGGAAGTTCCTCCGTCGAGTGAGGACAACCATTTCCGTTTTTTTTTTTTGTGCGAGCTGGAGTCCGTGGTCCTCCAGCCAGTCACTGACCTGTCTTGATACCTGTCCTATCAATCTGCGCGCCTGTTCTTCGTCCCGTGCGGTTATCACTGCGGCGATGTCGTCAGCAAAGCCCACCAATTTCGTCTCCTCGACCATTTCCATCGACAATATGGCGTCATAGACAACGTTCCAGAGCGTGGGGCCCAGAACAGAGCCCTGCGCTACTCCTGCGGTAATCTTCGTCAATCTCGGGCCCTCCGTTGTTTCATAGATCAACTCTCTATCCCTCAGATAGTTATCGATTATTCTCATGATATAAGGAGGGAGTTCGAAGCGTTTTAACATTGCATCGAGTATGTCCTCCCATCTAACGGAGTTAAAAGCATTTCTCACATCCAGCGTAACCAGTACGCATACTCTTCTTGCTCTGGGATTACCTTGCCACGCTCTCTCTCTGGCTTTTCCAGAACTTGTTTGATGGCTCCTACCGTCCATCTTCCCTTGCGGAACCCATGTTGGTTCTGCGCTAGCCCTCCAGCGTTTTCGACAGCCACATGGAGTCGATTCCGGATAAGCTTCTCGAATACTTTTCCTGTGGTGTCCAACATGCAGAGCGGCCTGTAGGACGACGGAGTAATAGGCGGTCTCTTACCTTTGTCTAGCAGAACAAGCCTTTGCACCTTCCACCTCGAACTAAAGCTACCCGTTTGAAGGCAAGCGTTAAACATGTTTAGCAGTAGAAAAGGGTGTTCCTTCGCTATAGCTTTTAACACCTCCGCTGGGATGCCATATGGACCAGGGGCCTTTCTGTCCGCCAGGGAAAGTACAGCCTCTCGTAGCTCCTCAACAGTAAACAGTGGTATCTCCTGTGGTCGGGGAATTATCATGCTCCCTCTTTCCGGGTGTTCGGGAAAAGTCCCCGCACGATGTTTTCCATCATCGAAGGCTCTTTCGTTTCCTCCGGGTGTAGTTCACCCATCCTTCTCGTTACTATTTTGTACCCGAGTCCCCATATATCCTGGTCAACTTCACTGCATACTATTCTCCAACACTGTGCTTTGCTTCCTTTTATGGCAGCTACCAGAGCCTTCTTAGCCGCCTTGTAGGCTTCGTTTCGATCTCGCCTTCACCTTTTCTGGTCGCTCTCTGTGCTACACGTCTCAGGCTTTTGCTTTTTGTCCGAAGTTCTGCGATTTCGTCGTTCCACCAAATACACGGGATCTTTATGGATCTTGCGAGATCGCTTCGGCATGGATGCGTTGCACCCTTCTGTTATCAGGCGCATCGTACGCTCGACCCGTGCTTCTGCTTGCTCTTCTGTGTTTTCTCGTTGTGTTTCTTCTTCTAGCAGGCTTCCTCCTTGCAAGATTATCCTAGAAAGCGCCGTTCGATTGAGCTTTGTTACGTTCCATCCTTTTCTGCTCCAGCTATGGTTGGTGGTGTTGGACCTTTGGTTCTGCCCTCTGATTCTGAACTTGATGTACTGGTGGTCGCTACCGGAGAAATCCTCGAGCACCTGCCACCCACTCACTGCTTCTGCCAGGGTCGTTAGGGAGATATCGATAATCGTTCCCCGATTCCCGCTTCGCCTGAAGGTCGGTACGTTTCCCGAGTTAAGATATCTCCGCTCCTCTGCTACACGTCCACTGCATCCCCCACCCGGTGGATTTGATATTAAAGTCCCCTGCTACGAGATTTTCCCCTCCGATGCGTCTTATCTCTTCTTCAAGGTTGGCTAGTTTGTCGCGAAAAGTTCCCATACCCTCGTTAGGTGACAAGTAACAGCTTATGTATGTGCGTCGATTACTCGTAATCCATACGAAGCCATTTCCTACTCCATAGCTACTCATAGGAATTTTTCCAGGGTTCCTTACCCAAATCGCCGCTGTGTCGGTCGTGTCCTTAAACCATCCAGGTCCTATTGTTCTCTGGGTGTATTGCTCACTCACTATGACCAAATCAGCTTCCATTTCATGTGCCCGCTGTTTGACTAGGTCCTGGGCCAGCCTGCTCCGTTGTAGATTCACCTGTAGGACTGTGGTCATGGCTGTGGGCGTGCATTTTGCGCCCTATATCCCGATACGCCCTGCAGCCGGTGGAGCCTGGCACGTGATCGTTCTGCTACATGGTTAAAGCCGTGACAGCGATAGCACCGCTTTACTTGGGTTTTCCGTCTGATTCTGCAGCTGACCCACCCGATTTTTATGTGAGTTTCGTTTTCAAACCTTACAGCCACGATCTCGTCTAGCTGAACAAATGCTATTTTGCTTCCCCATCGGTTTGTCTTCATTATATTGATCTTTATATCCCTTGTGTGATCCCCTGCTAGTTTCTCTAAGGCCGTCCTGATCTCATCCTCTTCCGTCACTGCATCCAGATCCTTTATTTCCATGTGCGCCCTCGGGACCAGCTGGCGCACATTTCCTGCTTCACCGATTATTTCCTTGAGCCTATTTCCAAACTCAATCCTTCCGTCTTGTGATGCTCCTAATTCTACGAGGACTTCTCCTTCCTTGTTTCCCTGATGCTTTTTATTTTAACGCCCAGCTCTTCCGGGTTTATGCTCGTTCGGACTTGCTTCAGCACCTGAGCGTATTTTCTGCCCGGCGCTGGTTGTATCGCGATGGCCTCCGGGCGAACCCTCCATCGTCTCTTTCTCCGTGTCCAGGTCTCGTCTCTCGCGTTTACGTTTTCTCCCTTTGATTTTGGTTTGAGTGGTGTCTTGGGTTTCTTTGCTGTCGTTTTCGACTTTCGTCCACCCTTCTTCGTCCTCCCGTTGGATCTTTTTCTTGGGCCTCGTTTGTTCGTTTGCCACAGGGCTAGGAGTCTTCTCTGCCGGCCTTTTCTTTGCTTCCGGGGTCAGAAGTGTTTGCCCCGAACTCGCATTCCTGCGCCTCACTTGGTCCTGGGCTTGAATAGCCCTCCTTGCTCCTATTCCCAGAGCGTTG